>JALPQI010028656.1:0-11713 GCA_025490895.1 Thaumatotibia leucotreta | reverse complement strand
AAAAACTCAAGAAAAAAAACAACACTTCCACAGAAATGGGCTATGATAGGTGGACCAAAATGTATGAGCGCGTCGATTTTTTTCTTCGTAAAAGTTCGTAAAAGTTGTTCAAAATCATGAATAGATACATGTTTTAATATCTTGTATCACCATTTTTGTAATAATCTGTATAATGCAATGGCAGAACAACACAACGCCTTTTGCCAGATCTGTCGCAATACAAATAGGTAACACAACCTGTTTTAAACATTATACAAACGAATCTATGACATATTTACCAAAGAAACCACCGTCGTCCACCTGAGCCCTTGCATGTAGACGCCGCCTGCCACAGAAAGTAAAGTTTGTTGTTCTCAGTCCGCTCCGCGCGCAGTGGCGCTCAGACCCTGACGGCGACCGGACGCCATGCCTCGCGAGTGTTAGTGACAAGCTGTCAAGTGTCAACATGTGGCTCTATGGAACTTGCGTCCTTGCCAGCGTCCTGCTGGCGACCGTGTACTCACAGGTACTTAGACTTGCCATTGTGTTTACAATATTTACATTCCTCTGCAGTATGAGGCAATACTCCATTATCAGTCTGTCAAAGCTTGAATCGCCGTGCAAGATTTTTGAACTTTGATGCCGTTGTTGTTGTAAACCGAAGGTTTTTATAGCACTGCGCTCTACGTCATGTCACAAGTCGTTAAAACACGTTACTTAACATAAAATGTTACAAAGTCTTAGGATGTATTATGATAGAGGTGCATCATAAACTCGAGACAATCTTTTTACGATCTTTTATAACCAAAATAGTTGTTTTACTGCAGCCTATTGTTTCTCTTGTAGTTATAACGAATCTAATAAGATTCTAAATGTGTTTATTAATCAAAGTAGGTGAAGGTGAGGTGTATAATCAAAAGTAACAAATTAGGATAAATGTGAATTCATTAACACTGAAAATTAAAACAGAGAAAGTTCTTCCATATTTACCAGAGCGTTCAGCGTAACCACAGATTTTTATAAATTATCACCATACCATAATCACCGATACGACCTTGTTCCAATAACGAATGTCTACAGAAGTATTTTTATGTTTGGTTCTGCATACTGTATTAGTTATGTTATTCCGATGTTGTGATAACATTACCATGTATGAATAAAACATTTCTCCTAAGGTATTGTTGCGGCAACGGCAACATACCATGGTCGGTTTCAAAAGTTGATGCATTTTTAGCACCTTGTAATTTCCCAAACTGACGTATACTACCTTTTATAGCATTTATGCTTCACTATGAAAGCATTTTTAGACTACAGCTATTCGTATTTTCAAGATTATCACATCACACACGCAATTATATTAGAACTATTATAAGCCTAGCCAATATTAGCCAGCTTCATTTGATTTTATTGTTAAAAGATCATGAATAGATAATGCAGCAGTACTTATTTTATTTTCATGAGCGCGGATGCTCGGCATTGCTCGTATGTTAATAAGCTAGGAAGGCTGATCAGCTGCGGCTGAATAAATATCCGCACATAATTTATACGCCTCCGCACCGCATTGTTCAATAATATAATCCTTTGAGACCTAGAGCTTAGGAATATTCAACGGGATCAGGCCTACTAAAGCGGAGCTCGAAATTTCGAGCATATAATTATTTCTCTCACTCAAATGACAACTTCTTTGGAGTGACAGAAACGGATAGTCGGAATAGTTGGAATTTATGATTTTAAATGTTCGTAGTAGAGCTCCAAGGGATGCTTGACAAACGAGTAAGCCCTGCATAATTCACTTCTGCCTTCAAATCATTTATCGTTCATAATTAATAATATAATTGAACAATATTACACAAATCAAGCTAGTCTCAAAGTAAGTTTGTACTGTGTACTTAAATATAGACATATGTAAATAAAATACAAACTATGACTAAGAAAGAAATGTTATACCTAGGTAATCAACAAATCAAACAAGGAGATGCCCTAAAAGAGATTTAAACCAGGGATCTCCTGCTTCGTAGACAGTCACTAATTACCCAACTACGGAGGCTGTCACATACAAATAAAATCTTATTTCAATTATATGGTGCTCGTGAAAAAACAGTCGAATCGAGATCCTCCTCCTGAGATCGGTTAATAAAGGGTACAAATTCTCGAACCTTGTGATAAAGAGTATACAATGATATAAACTTTCATGATTATCACTCATATTCTAAAGGTGCATTCAGACCAAACGAGCATTCGCTATTCTAACCCCCTACTCTACAAAATTCAATCGTTAGGTACACAAAACGTGATTCGTTGATTTCGTAGAGTGGGGGATGCTCGTTTGGTCTGAATGCACCTTAACAACAAATGGGACTTAATCGCGTAAACATATGTTTAATATTATGCTGACGTTTCGGACATGACGTTACACCCGTCGTCGTTAATATGAGTATATACCTAATGACTTTAATACACGTGCAGCGTTTCCCAAAATGGGCGGCGAGTTTATATCCTTTTTCACTAGACAAAATTATTGAAAGGTACTACATCACTGTCATATATCCTTTAAGACGGACAGGTAAATTACGGTTCTTGGAAATGTTGACTAAAATCTACATAGTACCATAAAAATCGTAACCAGTTTATTAATTTGACTAAGTTAATCGCACATTTTCCCGCCGCGGCAATTAAAACAAATGCTCGAAATGTTTTTGCAATGAAGTAGCCCTGCCCCCAAATCACTTATAAGGCTGCCGGTTGACGCCAATGCCAAGCCGATACGGGCAGCAAGGCTGCGCCTACGCATCTCACGCCGACGCTATTCTGATATTACAACTTCTTTCAAACATTTTGAAGGATCACAATGTCAATGCCTACAAGATTTCATTGAGAAGAGTTGCTATAGGGAGGCTACCACGATGCGATTGGGTCAAACACAAAATCAAGTTATGAGTCTTTCCGGTTGGTTTTTTAAAAGTTAAGGGCTATGAGATTTATTTATTTTATTTAACCCTTATTCTCATTTAAAGGTACTCCTTTGCCCTTAAATGTATGATAAAAATCACGACTACACTCCTACCGGTTATTAACTATTGGCCACAGGAAAGAGGGGCTCTACAGTTCAGCTGAACACGCACTTTTTCATTCCTGTGGTCGATAGTTAACAGCCTGTGGATATAGTAATGATTTTTATCATACAACGTAATGATGAACAAGGAGTACGTCTTAATGTAGATAAGGTTTTCATCAGAAAATCAAGCTTTATAGCCTTAACTTTTAGATTGTTCACCGGAAAGACTCCGAACATGGGTTTGTGTTTGACCCGATTCAGTTTAGGACCTTATCTAAATGTAAAACCTGATTGGCTGAACAGAAACTAAATCTCATTTGAGAGAGCATGGTAGAAGCTGTATCGAAGCGGGTGCTCACGTATCCGAAAAGGCCTCTATTATCAAGGCGCTAGATTGCATGTTTCAGATATTTTTGAGTACCGTAGTCGCTCCGATATTTCTGATGACGACTCGACTGCAATAATAATAAATATGGTGGAGGAGTTCAAGCTTATGTCATAATTTCCATATCTACTTACTTATATTATACCTGTGGAAACAAAACACTGCCTACGATAAGAAGGCGTATGCTGAATTGTCACATTTATCTTCTTAATAGAAACGTTAAGTATGCTTTTATAGGCATTTGTTATGTAAATAATCGAGTTAGCCATTTTCTATAGACTTAATTTATGTACAATTATAGTCGCAATTTCTGACTCGAAAAAGTATGTGATTTACTGTGCTGTGATTTTTGAATAAGACATCGTATGTACTTACATTTTCTCTCAGCATCGAATACCTACATAAAGTAGAATAAAAACTATCCACAAAAAATCAAAATGAAAGGAAGCTACAAATAACAAAAATCTCCCAAATCGCTGCCAACGGGCAGTGTGCCCAGAAGGCTGGCGAGTCTGGCCACATTGCCACTTTAGATGGCAATGCTTATTCGCTGAGCGAAATATTGAACAGTCTTCTGGTAACCAGTGACATCTTTTACTGTATATGTTGTAAATAAAATATGTATAAATATATAATTATTTATGCACATAGTTAGTTACAGCATTTATTTTTACTCCGAGACTGATTTGGTGCCCCACTTTCTTCTTTTTTTTTTTTATACCACGTCGGTGGCAAACAAGCATACGGCCCGCCTGATGGAAAGCAGTCACCGTAGCCTATAGGCGCTTGCAACCCCAGGGGTGTCACATGCGCGTTGCCGACCCAATAAGAACTTGTACACTCCTCTTTTGAAGAACCCCATACTGTAGTCCAACGGGAAAACCTCGGCAGGGAGCTCATTCCACAGACGGACCGTCCGCGGGAGGAAGTTCCTCTGAAACCGCACGGTGCGCGACCATTTAGGTTGCAAGGTGTGAGGATGAGCGCCCAGTCGGTGGCGAGCGGTGCGATGATGAAAAGTGGACGTTGGCATCATGTCGAACAGTTCTTCAGAGCACAACCCATTGTACAGACGATAGAACACACATAAGGAGGCGAAGTCTCTCCTTAGACTTAAGGGTTCAATACCGCCTGTGAGTCTGGGATCGTCGACTATTCGGACAGCTCGTCTCTGAACCGAGTCAAAGGGTGCAAGCTGGTATACAGGTGCTCCTGCCCAGAGGTGACAGCAATACTCCATATGGGGTCTGACTTGCGACTTATATAACAGAAGTCTTTGCCCCGGAGTAAAGTATCCCCTCGCTTTATGGATGCCAGCGTAGCTTTTCCCTCTAGGTGACATCGGAATTGGACGTCGTTGGAAGTGTCGACTCCGAGGATCCCAATACTCCCTGACATGGTAAGAGCTGTGTCTTGGAACTTTGGAGCCACAGTAAATGGGGTTTTTTTAGCGGTAAACGCGCAAACTTGTGTCTTTGTGGGGTTGAACCTGACTAGGTTATCCCGACCCCATAACGAGACTCTAGATAAAGTGTTCTCGATGTCAGACACAAGTTTTCCGCGACTTTCCAGTACCACAGAGCGAGGGATATTAGCACGGCCTGTGTAAAAAGTATCCCCAGTACTGTCATCCGCATAGCAATGGAGGTCGCCGATAGACAACATGTCATTGATATGCAGAAGGAACAGCGTTGGGGATAGCACAGAGCCTTGCGGGACGCCAGCGTTTATGTCCATGCTATCAGAGCAGCTACCGTCTACTACGGCTCGAATGCGTCTGCCGGACAAAAAGCTAGCAATCCATCTGCATAATCCCTCGGGCAGTCCATAAGATGGCAACTTCGACAAAAGGCCCCTATGCCAGACCCGATCGAACGCCTTCGCTATATCTAGGCTGACTGCCAAAGCCTCGCCTTGACTCTCAATGGCTGATGCCCAGCGGTGAGTGAGGTACACTAGAAGATCACCGGTAGAGCGACCGTGGCGAAAGCCATACTGGCGGTCGCTTATAAGATCGTGTTCTTCTAGGTAACCAAGGAGCTTAGCGTTAACTATACGCTCCATGACCTTAGAGAGAAGGGAGGTGATAGCGATAGGCCTATAATTCGATGGATCCGATCTGTCACCCTTTTTTGGAACAGGGTGCACAAGGGCCGTCTTCCACGAAGATGGAACTTCCCGTTTGATACTGGAAAGAGCGAAGAGACGCGTTAACACAGGACACAACTCAGGAGCACAACGTTTAAGCACCACTGCAGGTATGCCGTCTGGCCCGCTCGACTTGTGAACGTTTAACGACAGCAACTCCCGCCGAACATCTTTTTTTTTTTTTTTTTAATACCACGTCGGTGGCAAACAAGCATACGGCCCGCCTGATGGAAGTAGTGTATTATTGGTGCAGCTGGATCAGATAAGATCCAGCTGCACCAAAAATACACATTCGAATACTAATTTGAATCGATTCAAGAAGTTATCATTCAACTACACATTTTGTTGGCGTCAATTAAGGCGCCTGATGAAAATGCACATGCAATGCGACCTTTGCAGCTCACCGCCTCTTAGTTATAAGGATCTTTTAATATAATTTTGCATGTCACTCAGTCAGTCACTATTAAATCCACAAGTCACAGCTAACAGACGTCTCCTTATTTTAATCACCCTGAAGTTTTCTGCACCAAATCCCTCAGACCCTTGAACACATTTAGTGGAATACTAATTTGAATCGATTCAAGAAGTTATCATTTCAAATACACATTTAGTGGAGAACTAATTTGAATCGATTCAAGAAGTTATCATTCAAATACACATTTAGTGGAATACTAATTTGAATCGATTCAAGAAGTTATCATTCAAATACACATTTAGTGGAATACTAATTTGAATCGATTCAAGAAGTATTCATTCAAATACACATTTAGTGTCCCGCAAGAAGTCTGTCACGTAAAAATGTATTCAAATAGTGAGGTAGACGAAAGCTATTAAGTTCTGGTTTTAGGACATTTTTACTCCAGAAGTAACATTTATCCATTCGAATATTGTATTTATTTACACCAATGGTACCAAGTCTACGAACCATTTATCTTTTCTGATTACTCGCGCTGATACTCGCAAACCAGTATAATATATACGCATTCGCTTAGATTTTTAATAACAGTTAGTTATTAAAACACCGCAATAGTGTTCAGTGTTTATTAGTTTAACATCGTGACGTCCGTGTATATGACATTGACACAGTCCATTTTTTATTTATTATTCAGTTGCGTTTTTATTCAATACTTCAAGTGACTTTAGGTTTGATATCTATGAGGATACTAATAATAGTATTGTGTTTTATATGTCATATATAATATAGAAAAGAAACCACATGTACTTATTCATAAACATACTTTATTTTGTTTAAAAAAAAAAAAAAAAAAAAAAAAAAAAAAAAAAAAAAAAAAACATAGTAAAGAGTGAAACATTTGTTTTAATGTTTATTTTTTACAATAGACAATGGCCAAGATCAATACCTTTTACGTGTACTCTTATCTACATAGTATTTATTTAAGAAGTATATCACTCAAATATCGTGTTATCTTTTACAAATTAGAATTAAGTAGACTTCTGAGACATTGTACCTCTAGTCAATGGTGTACCCATGTGGGGAGTCCGATGACAAACCCTCATCTATCTTATCTATTACTCTACGCGTTAATTCGTAGACTTCGTCTAATATTGTATTTTTCACAACATATTGGGCACATAGCTCAGCATTACATTTACAGATACATTCATAATTCTCGTCTAGTTTGCTACTGTTGTAAATTTCTATTTTTATGACTTTTGTGCCACCATTCCGATGTGGTTTCTTGATAAACGAGTAAACAACGGGTGCTGCTTTCCTCTTGACCCCCGAGGACAGACGTCTTACCCCCGATCCAACTTCACTCTGACTTTGATTTAGAGATGAAGTGAGAGGAACGAAGTTGAACAGGTGTTCTGATGTATCCTGTAATGAATAATTAATTATTAGTTCAATTAATGTCTAACTATTCATCTGAAAGTATTTAGGGGGAGACCAAAAATTCCAATCAAATACCGTAATATAAAAATATACAGTAAGATACAATTATTACAGATAAATGAAATACAATTTAGAGATTTAAGTTCCCCACTATTTATCCATTAGAGATTTACTTAAAATAAATTTTAAAATTATTATACCAATTTTTTATAAGTGCTCTATTTAAATACTATAATGTTTATTAAAAAGGACTTACCGACATATTTTCAGTAGAACTAACTGCTGTTAAAATATTGTATTGAATAAGTTTGTTCACTTATTTTCAGGATTTATATCCGAAAATATCATCGTTATTAGAGTTCAAAATATCATGTATTTTATTGAAATTCGTATATGGAAAGTCATATGGAGTGATTGGCGACTGACAAATATGATACCGTCTGTGTTGATATCCATATACCGCTCGCCGAATCATAATCATAATAAGTTAAATAGAATTGAAGCGTGAAATTGATTCTTAATACATACGGTTAGTCATCAAATTGTATTGACATACGTGTGGATTTACAGAGTGAGCAATAATGCGCTGATGCAAATAAAATATACTAGCTCATATCGTGACTTCGTCTTCTTATTTAAGATTAATAGTATGTTTAAAGCAAAATAAATCCAGAAAAAGATAGATAAATGAATGTAAATAAATAGCAGCCAAAATCATAACCCACTTCTGCGTTACCGTAGTCGGGTAAAAATCGTGTTTGTTCTTACTTTAACAGATTATATTATATCTAATAATTTTTGTGCAGTTACGGCCATAAATATAATATATTAGCACTTCACATACAGATGTCTGATAAGGTGAAAAATGTATACTTATTTTTGTCGTCGACCGTTCACATATACCATACCTACCTGCCTGCAAATCATAATCATAATCATAATATGTGAAATAAAATAAAACATACCAAATTGAGTCTTAATACATGCGTTTAGTGATCAAATTGTGTTGAAATACGATCGTGTGCATTCGTATTTTGAAGAGTTATTAGTAATAATGCGCTGATGCAAATAAAATATACTAGCTCCTATCCTAACTTTGTCTTCTTTTCTAAGATTACGAGTACTAGATAAACGAACGTATACAATTATAATGAAGTTACTTAGTACAGTCAAGGGCATTAATATATATATACACTTCTCCATACTGATCCTTTACAAATGTGTCTATATATTAATGCACTCGACTGTACGTACCTGCACATTTTGTTTTACATAACTGATGTATTGTTTTCGTTTGTTTGTTGATTAAAGGTAAGTATCTACTCAAAATAATATTGACTAAATATGAAAATAAAATGTTATTATTTATTGATTGAATAAAAAAGGAAGTAAACCCACAGTATGAAGGTAAGCGAAATATAGAGCTTCTACTTTAGGCTAAGTGCTGAATTGCTGATGCGCCTTCGAAACTGTACCTTTTTAATCGCGTCGACAAATTTCATATATGGGAGAGCTCCACGTGAATGTTCACTACTTAAGCCGCCCGATCGGGCCTATTGCTTCATTCCGATAAACAGGAAGCAAGGAAACCCACTCTTCTCTTCCCAACTCCAGCTACAGCACATCATCATCATCATGTAAGTATGAATCAATGTATATGTTAATGTTACTAATAGGTACTAGAATCATCATAAACTCGTAATAACAATTGAAGAGTGTCTTTTTAAATGGGCTTATTTTGTGTGATCACTTAGACAAAGATCATACTTTGTGTGAAAAAAAACTCATAGAGAAATAACCCCTTTGAAAAGACACTCCTCAATCAATAATTATTTAAATTAAAAAATGTTAGAGTAATAGAGAATTATAATAATTATATAGAAAGACACGAGTAATTAGCTACTTAGAATTATAACTTAACCTTTCAAACTAATGTACTATCAGCATCACTGTTAACTACACATTTGTAAGCGTTATTGCAATGACATAAGGTCTATCGATGGTTAGTTATGGGTGTTGCTACTTGCTGTTAATACCTACAGTCAGCCAATTTGATTTCTACTTACTGAGACAGTTCTATAGTGATATAAAACTTTGTCTCAGTAACTAACAACGTCGTAGTCCTGTAGAAAGTAATCTAGTAGTTACTATGACAAAATTTTATAGTGTGTGTGTATGTGTGTGTGTGTGTGTGTGTGTGTGTGTGTGTGTGTGTGTGCGTGTGTGAATATACTTGATAATATCGTTCTCTTCGAGATCAATGAATACTTAATAATTATTTCTGATTACCTACCTATCTGTTTCTAAATAATACATAATTGGGTTTACCTTAAATTCGTAACTAAAGTATCCGCACTCTATTATTCAAGCTCATGTTAAATGATTGTAAATTTAATAGTAACATATTTATCTGATTTTCAGGTCGAAACGCTCGAATGCCGAAGATTTGTTCCTATCGTCGTCCTCGGAGGATGATTCGCCCCCGCCGCCGCCGCCGCCGCCGCCGAAGGCTGATGAGGGTGACAAAAGGAATAAGAAGAAGTCCAAGCCTTCGACATCGGCGAGCTCGAAGAGGGTGAGAATTGCACCAGCACCAATGAAGCCGCGACACGGCACTGCGGCGGAGCTATTCGGCGCCGACAGTGATGACGAGGGGTTGGAGGCGAACCAAACTTCAGGCGAGGGTAAATTATTATCCTACATTTCACGAAGGCTTGCGAATGGTTTCGCGCGTCAGGCAAATCCAGATAAAAAGGGCACCCACTTTGTTGAGGTTAAAGTTTACAAATACAGTGATATTGAACAGGTATCGCCAGTGAATCGATGGCGTCATGCCGTAGTCAATATTAAAAACCGAACCGATGATAATACTGAAGCTTGGAGACACTTGGCCAATTTTATTCACGCAACGCGAAAAGAATACCGAACGTGTGTGCCGTCATTTGTTAGTAATTATTATTGATGAATTTTAAACATTGTATCGATTTATTATTATCTTAATGTTAATACATCTGCTATAGAATACCGGAGTAATAAATAAATAAATAAATTATGCTCCTATATTTACAGTATTCATATTGCCTTGCGTGTATAAATTTAGCTGAATGTCCACACCCTGTAGTGTTAGAGTGAATTCTTTTTCGTAATGTATAATTCCAACTATGTATAAATATATATATATATATATATATATATATATATATATATGAAATACACCCTAACATTGAAGCGTGGAAACATTAAGCTTAATTTATTCACGCAGCGCAAAAGGAATACCACAGATATGGGTTCTCATTTTTAGTTAGCGTCTATTATATTACTGATGTTTTAACTCTGTGTTCATTCTTAACTTAAGTACCTATATATTTGTTATAAAATATAAGTTCTTTAACATATCATTTAACAAATAATAATAAATGTATCTTATATTACCTTCAAATAAATTGTAATCTATAAAGTGTGTCATTTTGTTTACAGTGAGATCACATAACCTCCCGTCATCCAGAACTATTTCAATGAAATGTGACAAATGTGGAATTGAATTGCCTAAGAATGAATACAATTATCATTTGAGAACCAATTTACATAAATCGAATTGCATATTGAAGACTGATTTTAATAATATTGAAATTATAGCAACTGCCTTTAAAAACAGAATAGTAACGTATCGTTTGAATCCAATACAAAATGAATACCCCACTCCTGAGACGTTTCTGTGCGATATTCAAAGTAACATTATGAAAGTTGTGGAAATGTCATTACTGAAACATAAATGTATCAAAATAAACTATGAGCTATTCGTTTACTTTACATTACCACATTCAGACAAACAACAATTAAAGTCGTTCAATACAAAATATGATGTTATTTATGGAAACTCGAATATTAATGAGCTGTTTGCAAAAACGATTGAGCATTTGAAAGATAAACTTACTGAATTTGAACACCGTGAATCTGGCTGGTCTTTTGTTGCAATAAGTCATTTAGAAGTCAATGTAAACAAGTATTGTCCGATGCGAGGAGGTACTTACATACCTTTACCTCCTACTGTCAAAAATACCAAAAGCTGCATTAATATTCAGAACAATGATAATTATTGCTTTTTATGGAGTATACTTGCTGGTCTATATCCTGCAAAGAGCAATGTGTGTCGAACTAAATCATACCCGCACTATTCAGATGTTTTAAATATAGACGGAATAGCATTCCCCTTATCAGTCAAAGATATACAGTTATTTGAAAAGAATAACCCTGAAATAAGCATTAATATATATGGATTAGATAATAAGTG
>JALPQI010028653.1:0-12913 GCA_025490895.1 Thaumatotibia leucotreta | reverse complement strand
GTTGGGCAACTTTGGCCACCGACCAATAATCTTCAAACTAAAAACTAAGAGAAGAAAGACGACGAGAATTTGGGTGCGGTTAGGCAACACTGGCCACCGACCAACAATCTTCAAGCTAAAAACTAAGAGAAGAAAGACGATGAGAATATGGGTGCGGTTAGGCAACACTGGCCACCGACCAACTATCTCCAAGCTAAAAACTAAGAGAAGAAAGACGATGAGAATATGGGTGCGGTTAGGCAACACTGGCCACCGACCAACTATCTCCTAAACTAACAAAAGGAAGAGATCGAGAATTTTGGGTGCGGTTAGGCAACTCTGGCCACCGACCAACTATCTCCTAAACTAACAAAAGGAAGAGATCGAGAATTTTGGGTGCGGTTAGGCAACTCTGGCCACCGACCAACAATCTTCAAGCTAACAAAAGGAAAAGATCGAGAATTTTGGGTGCGGTTAGGCAACACTGGCCACCGACCAACAATCTCCCTATCTACAACATAGAAGAAACTAAATTTAGAACTTGGGTGCGGTTAGGCAACACTGGCCACCGACCAACAATATTCTAAAATAAAAAGATGCTACGCGCAAATGAGAATTCGAGTGCGGTTGGGCAACACTGGCCACCGACCAACAATCTCCAGTCACATGGACCGGTTCCTTTTCATAGTGCAGTTAGGTATCATGACCACTGACTAAGGAACAATATATAAATAAGAGTGCTCTAAGACGACTCTATAAAACCGACTGTGGCTGGCTCAACTCCACCAACTTTCCATACACAGCGGAGAAAAATAACCGCTGAGTGTACAGTGACAACTCAGGGTCAAACCGACTGCGTCAGATGCATAAACAGCTTTCCGAGCACAGCGGAGAAAAAATAAAACGAGCGTACTGAGACAACTCGAGTAAACCGACTGTGGCTGGCTCAACACCACCAACTTTCCATACACAGCGGAAAAAGTCACCGCTGAGCGTGCAGTGACGACTCAGGGAGAAACCGACTGTGGCTGGCTCAACCCCACCAACTTTCCATACACAGCGGAGAGAAAAAAATAACCGCTGAGCGTGCAGCGACGACTCAGGGAAAAACCGACTGTGGCTGGCTCAACCCCACCAACTTTCCATACACAGCGGAGAAAAAAACTACCCGCTGAGTGTACAGTGACGACTCAGGGGAGAACCGACTGTGGCTGGCTCAACTCCACCAACTTTCCATACACAGCGGAGAGAAAAAAAATCACCGCTGAGCGTGCAGTGACGACTCAGGGCAACCGACAGTGTCAGATGCATAAACAGCTGTCCAAGCACCGCGGGAAAAAAATAAGACGAGTGTACAGAGACATCTCGGTGAAACCGAATGTGGCTGGCACAACACCACCAGCTTTCCGTACACACGGAAAAGAAAGGTCTAGCACCAAATGGTGAAGCCTTATAAAAATACCTACTTCTCAATGGAAGTGGAAAAAAAGTAAAAGTCCGAGGCCTTCTTCCCGGTACCAGGGAGAGAAGGTAAAAGTCAAATCCGAGAAAGACCAGTTGGTCTAAAACTAGAATAAACTAATCCTTTCGGATAACTAAACTTATCGAACAGATAAGCTCTAAACTAACTTCTATAAGTCTAACCCGTAAAGTTAAAGAACAGAAAAAGTTAAGTTCAAGACAGGTTAGTAAAGGAAAAAACCTAACTAAAATCCCTCCGAAAACTTCGGGATAAAGTGCACAGTTAGACGCCTCTTACGTCACGCTACTGGCTGCGGTAGGGAACCGTATTCTACAACCCATCCCTACATGGGGAAAAACCTAAACTAAAAAATCCCTCCGAAAACTTCGGGATAAAGTGCACAGTTAGACGCCTTTTACGTCACGCTACTGGCTGCGGTAGGGAACCGTATTCTACAGCCCATCCCTACATGGGGATTGCCTAAAAAATGAGAAGATGGCAAACCAAAAAAAAATGAAGTCGCAGGAGAATCAACAAATTTCTGAAAAGTTTGTAAGGTTCAATTTTAAGTTACTGAGACATGGACATTCTAGCATGTGCCACCCATTCATACATCTCTCTCAAGGCCTTATTAATCTATCATTCATCCCTTCCGCAGGGCCTGGACGCACACCAAAAGCCCAACCCCAGTACTGGGGACACCAAAAAATTTAAATTTAGATTTTTATAATATCTTTAACATGATAACGACCAGAAGTACCTTTCGCAAGGTCTTTTTGAAGATAGATAAACTACATCTGAAATTTTGTCAATTATCTCACACCTTACAAAACTGGGAGCTAACTTAGCCGAAAAATGAGCAGCATTAGACTTAACAAGGTTTCTCCTCCACACGACATCACCGATGCTAAAAGAAACAGCCTTACGACCTTGAATATAAAAGAGCAGCTTTACGCATGTTAGGCTAATAGCCTTCAAAAAAATTGTATAAGTTTAATATTAATCAAATTATTAATACGGTCAGTCGAAGCACGACGCACTTCCAATTGAAACGGTGTTCGACTGACGTCCACTCGTTTTTTGCAACTGCCTCGACCGGAGGTTTTGAAGAACTGGGGTTGTAGTTATCACAAGTCAAAGTGGTGACATTTTTTGCATTTAAAACAAATTGTGCCTCTAATGGTTTTACAATCTTAGTAATAATGTCAGATCTTACACTCTAAACATGTTACCGGTTTAGTAACTTCAACCGCGTTAAACCTACGGGTTGGCTTGACAAAATTCAAGTCGGACGCAAAAGGCTAGGTCAATTGACCTTTTACATTTAAAAGTAAAATTATAATATAAGGTTGTTACATAAACATATTTAATAAAGTTGTCTATCCACACAGCCCCGTTGACCGGTGGTATATTAGTAGAAAGGTTCTAGTACCAACACAAGCCAACGAGTACCATGTAGATACACAGAATACAAAAACAACACAAAAAAAATCAAAGTGTACAAGTGAAACTAAAAGTGTGTAAAGATGTGTCTAAGTGTGTGTAAGCAATAGTCAAACTGTATAAGTGTACAGGTTAAAATCTAAAAAGTCAAAACGAGAGTTTGAAGAACTCCGGAGATACAATAGTATGAAGTGCAGTAGTATTCCAGCTGAGGCTAGGTTCAACCAAGAAAAAAATATTTTTAAGAAAATTATAAAATTTAAAAGTCACCCTGTATTAACAACAGTAGGTATAGCTATATGAGATATATGAGTGCGATAGCGTTCAAGTTAAAATTTGGTTAAATTAAAAAAATAATTATAAGAAATTTAAGAGTCACCCTGTATAACCAGGAGAACCAAAAAGCAATTTTAGGGACCAGAGTCCAAATGGAAATTTAAAAATTTTCAAAAAAATAAATTTTGTAAATTGTTGGTCACACCCTGTATGACTGGCAATAAATTAAAAATAAAAGTTTTTGGTATTTATGTTTTCGATAGAGCTAAATATCAATGGTGGTTCGTCACCCTGTATATATGGTGATAAATCAATGTAGGTATAGAAGTTAAAATTTAAATTGATTGGGTTAAAATTTATAAATTTAATTTGACAGTGACACCCTGCATGCTTTATAAGATTTCACATTAAAATTATAAAGTTAAAATTTTGATGCAAAATTAAAACACTCAAAGTTGTCAAGGTCACCCTGTATGAGGTATGACTAGGTCACTAACATGAAATATGGATGAATCTAAAACAATTTATTAAACTTTACCAGGTATAAACTACGTTAAATTTCCACTCAAACAAAGGTCTTCCCAACTCTAATAACAAATGATTTAATAAGTTATTCTAATTTACTAAATGGTTTTTATAACTTTTATCAGTTAAGATTAATTAAGTTTAGCTTACCAAAACTTAAGTAGACAATAATGAATTAGATTTTAAAGGTAAACTGATATTAAACTTTTATTTACTTATGAAAACTTTGAATTGGAAATTATATTTAACTGCTTTTAATTTCTACTTTTGTTTACACTGCACTTTTAACACTTTATTCACTGTATAATTTTAGAACAATCACTTATTAATTACTTATTTTTAGCTGTGGAAAAAGACACTGTTATAAAAATAACCAGTTAACACAAAATGAAAGTAAAAGTAAATGTCAACTAAAAGAAATTATTCAGCGAAGCCTCAAATTGTATTTCACAATAAAAATGTTTACAAACTATGTTTTAAATATCCAAATGAAAGAATTGAAAGACAAATTATTCCAGATAAAAGAAAAATCAGGTCCCTGTTCGGGCGCCAATTTGTAATGTTTTAGATTGTGTACTAGGATGGTTTGTTTAAAAATAAAATATGTAAAAAATACCAACCTTTTATTTGCAGCACCCCACGGTAATATTGTGGCGGGGGTCCGGAGATTAGGAAACCCTCTCTCACAAGGGGAAAAAAAGATAGGGATTAGCTGCCAAAAAGTATAAAAAAAGGAAAATTTAATTAAAAGCTCGGGCGCCAGGCAGAAATCCCAAAAAAAAAATGGAGAGAGAATTCCCTTCAAAAATTGGACTTTTAATCACAAAGCAGGGGTCTGGAATTAAACTATTTATCTTTCAATTCATAATAAATTATATTCTCTCAAAGAAAATTGGTAATAAATTACAGAGATTTGGGTCTTTAATTAAGATACAAGGGTTGTTATAAATAGCTTGGGGAGCCCAGAATTATCTCAACGCAGGTTGAGATAATTCTGCACTTCCTTCTAATGACTAAATGGCACAATTTGTTTAGGTTTAGATGATTTCTAATAAGAATTTTGGATTTTAAGTATGATACTAGGTTAAAAACTAAGTTGAGGACTTCGCTATTAAAAAGAAAAATACACCGACCTTATCGTCTCTAAGTTTGTTCGTATGTACCAGAAGTGGACTGCCCGGGCGAGGCGCCGCGAGAGTCCCTCTTCGATGAACTGATGGTGTGAGGCCCCCTCGGCCTCAAGATTATAGGGGGATTAAATGGGTGACTTCCCAGAAGGGGAAGTCCTAAATCTCGCCGGGTGGCGACGTGACCTCCGCTGTTGGGCTTCTGTGGGTCGTGGATGCGCCCGGGGCCTTCCCTCTGGGCTCTTGCACCCGGAGACGCAGGCTTGACGGCTCACAGAGAGAAGCGGAAGTCAGCGCCGACCGCCGAGTTCTCACGTCCACGTGGCGACGTCTGGACCGCCGAATTCGTCCGAAATGGGGACGCGGGGAGTACGTACTTCAGAACTTGGTGTAGTACATTATGTAGATAAAACTTCCAATGGAAGAAAGAAGTAGATTCTGACCAAAAAGAGGTGGTCCCTCAAAGGGGGAAGAAAATAACCACAAACATAAGGTTCATGATTATGGTTTTTACATTAATTTGTAATTTCTAATAGGATTTTCAAAATTTCAATAGTTTTGATGGTTTCAAAAGTCTAAAAAGTCTTAGTTTCAAAAGTTTCCAAAGTTTAAAAAGTCTTAGTTTCAAAAGTTTCGATAGTTTCCGACTCGCCCCTGCCTGAAAAGGAGAAAGGGGAGCCGTCAATGCTCGTTCACACTTGTGGGCGAATTCGCGTGAGAATCCACTTATTAAAATTTACAATACTTACGTCGGATTCCTCTCGGAGTGGCTGGAAGGTGATGCAGTCATTTCAAGGAGCGGGCTATAACAAGAAACAAACATGTGCTATAACCTATTCGAATATCTCACGAGATTTTGACAATCCTCTAGCAATATATTTACCTTAAGTTGTTTCTATTATCCAGCCATCCTCTTAAGTTAGCAGAACGCCATAAAGGCTGGGATATTTCCCGATATTTACGGATTTAAGTTTTCGCTCAAGTGTTCGCTAGTAAGGCTTCTTTGGAAATGAATTCCATATCTTCCTGGTTGTCTAAGTAGTCTTCCTTTTTTTTTTAATTTTACGTCCACAGATAACAAACTTCCGGATTCGGTTTGAGACATACTAAAATACACTCATTCCCACCTGTCATGAGTGACAGCTTGTCAAGAACGGAGTCCTGCCTACCTTCAGGGGAAAATTCACAATAACAGTCCAAAGATAACCTAAAACTTCGACTTAACAGATCTACCAGGTTATTTACGCATATCGATATCTAAATGAGAAATAATGCTATTCAAATACGAATAAATATGGGAATGGAATTTCAGCGGGTAAGTTAAGCCATGGAAAATGAAACAAACAGTCACTATTCTTTGGATAGGATATAATTAGCAAGCTAGACTGGTGATATGACGAACGAAATATTCTAATTCAATTGCAGGAGGCATCAATCATGTAGCGTGTCTTTTCGACACGTTACATACTGATAGTTGGGACCGGGGACACGCATCTGTCGCTGGCACAGAACCTGCCTATAGATGGTTAGTGGGGCTGTTCGATGGTTGACACTATAGTTAGACGGGATAGTGTCCTAGTTGATACTGATAGTTTACTACTACTGATAGTTGGGACCGGGGACACGCATCTGTCGCTGGCACAGAACCTGCCTATAGACGGTTAGTGATTGGCTGTTCTACGGTCGACACTGTTTAGTTAGACGGGATAGTGTCCTAGTTGATACTAGTGTCATGGTCATGCAGGCGTTGGAGCGCCTCACCCGACACGTCGCGTGGGGCCCGCTGGACGTGCTAGTGGTCGACACCCCGCCCGGGACCGGGGACACGCATCTGTCGCTGGCACAGAACCTGCCTATAGATGGTTAGTGGGGCTGTTCGACGGTCGACACTGTTTAGTTAGACGGGATAGTGTCCTAGTTGGTACTAGTGTCATGGTCATGCAGGCGTTGGAGCGCCTCACCCGACACGTCGCGTGGGGCCCGCTGGACGTGCTAGTGGTCGACACCCCGCCCGGGACCGGGGACACGCACCTATCGCTGGCACAGAACCTGCCTATAGACGGTTAGTGATTGGCTCTTCGACGGTCGACACTGTTTAGTTAGACGGGATAGTGTCCTAGTTGACTAGTGTCAGTCGAAAACGTTGATGATGAAAAGAAATGGTCTGCTAACATGACCCGCCATGGAAAGGCCATGTAGCTCAGAAAAAACAAAGTTTTGTTTAATGCTATTAAACTGTGATTGTAAGGGTGACGCAGGATATGCTACATTTCGAGAAACATTATTTTAAATCATATTACAACATACATACAGACTATTGGTAAAAGCAATATACATTTTACACGTCATTTATAAATCATGTATACAATTTGAAGAATAAAAATAAATAAATAAAATAAATATCTTGAGACATGTTACACAAATCGACCTAGTCCCACGGTAAGCTCAATTAAGGCTTGTGATAGATACATATAGATACTTAAATACAATAATTAATAACAATTTCGCAGAACTTTCAATAGATCTAGTTATAGAATGTTGTGCAATAGAATTAAGTTCTAATATAATTGTAATCACCCTATATAGAGCAGACCGTGAGATTGAAATGTTTTTCCATGTTCTAGAACAAATTTTATATAAGCTAAAACTAAAACACCAAAAACATATTATCATCACAGGAGATTTTAACATAAATAAATTTGGCCAGTCAAATTATAAAAAACTCATAGATATGATGCTTGAATATGACCTTCATCAAATTGTAAATGAACCCACAAGAGAAACTTGCACTAGTTCAACTTGCATAGACCTATTATTTACCAATAACAAAAAATACACAATAACAGTTGAAGAAAAAGGAATATCAGATCATAAAAGTCTGCACTACGAATTTACAGAAAACAATCCATTAAAATATAAAAATACTTATAAATATATATACAAAAGAAGTTTCAATAATTATAATATTATGATGTTCAAAAATGCGTTAAGTAAAATTGATTGGAATAAGCAAAACATATATTATAATAGCATAAATAATAACTATAACACATTTGAAAACAAGTTGCAAGAATTACTTAACATATATATACCATGCAAACGTATTAGACAAAAAGAAAAAAAAAGTAAAAGTTGGCTAACTAAAGGCATAAAAAAATCATGCCAACACAAAAGATTGCTTAAAATACTAGTGAATCAAACTAACGACACAGTTATTACAGAACACTATAAACAATATACAAAAATATTAAAAAAATGTGTGAAAGCAGCCAAACGAATGTATTATATAAACGGTATGTATTTTTCTAAAAATAAAACGAAAAAAATGTGGTGTGCCATAAGACAAATAACGGGGAAAGAGTCATCAAACACAAAATTACAAAATATACAATTAAAAATATCAAATGCGGATATAAATTGCCCACAACAGATTGCTGACCACTTTAATAATTTTTTTGCAACAATAAGCAATCAGTCACAAACCATTCCCTCTATAGGTTCGGCTAGCCAAACTCCTGCTGTTAACTCCATGTATCTACATCCTGTCACTGAGAAAGAAATACATAAAATCATTAAAAAAATGCCGAATAAGTTCAGTTGCGGAATAGACGAAATACCCCCTGTATTAATCAAATCGTGCGCAGACGAACTCACCCCTCCAATAACAAACTTGATAAACCAATCCTTCCGTGAAGGTTGCTTCCCTGAAAAACTAAAAATAGCTAAAATCAGACCAGTTTATAAAAAAACTGGTAAAAAAGATGATCCTAATCAGTATAGACCAATCGCTTTACTTCCCACGATATCAAAAATATTCGAAAAATGTATAACAACTCGTATCAACGACTACTTAATCAAATTCCAACTATTAGATCAAAATCAGTTTGGCTTTAAAAAAAATAGTTCCACAACCCTTGCAGTATACAATTACATACAAACTGTACTAGAACATATCAGAGAAAAATCTTACGGAGTTGGGTTATTACTAGATATGTCTAAAGCATATGATCGGGTTTCACATCCCGTACTTCTACAGAAATTATACAAGTTAGGTATCCGTGGTCCAGTTTTTGCTTGGCTGAAGTCTTACTTACAAGACAGAAAACAATATGTACAGATTGATCAATATGATAAAGAATTAAAACAGTTACAGGCGTTCAAATCCACCCCCAAAATTGTAAATAATTCAATCCCCCAAGGAAGTGTGCTCGGATGCGTGCTTTTTTGATATATATTAATGACCTGGCTAAAACAACTAATCACACATGCATCATGTTCGCAGACGATGTTTCACTCCTGTTTAAATGTCCTACAAGTAATGACGCAAACTATCACATACCCGAAACATATAATACAATAGTCAACTGGTTAGAAGAACACAATTTGTTAATTAACAGTAAAAAAACGAAAGCCATTCAATTCAGGCACCATCAAAAACATCCAATAGAATTGGGCAAAATAACTACATTACTAAATATAGACGAAGTACCGGATTCAACACTACTAGGTTTCACAATAGACACTCACTTAGACTGGAAACAACATGTGTCTCGAATAAAAAACAAACTATCATCCCTCATTTTTGCACTTAGAATCTTGAAAATGAATACTAATGAACCTTGTGCTCTCTCAGCATATTATGGATACGCTCACTCCCTACTAAGTTATGGCGTCCTACTTTGGGGAGACAGTGTAGATGCACATGACGCATTCGTTATGCAGAAAAAATGTATACGTATCATCGCAAATATCCGGAAAACCACAAGCTGTAAACCACATTTCATCCGACTCCAAGTTTTAACATTGCCCTCAATTTACATATTAGAAACAGCAAAATTTGTACACAAGCATATCCATCTGTTTGAGTTTTATAAAAATCCCCGCCGAAACCAATATTTAGCTCTACCCGAACCAAAAATAGAAATGTATAAAAAAGGCCCATACTACAGATCCATTACTATTTACAATAACCTACCCAGTGTCATCCGATCTGCAGAAACATATAACAAATTCGTAAATAAACTGAAACAACTGCTGGTTCATAAAGCGTACTATTCTGTAGACGAATTTTTAGAAGATAAATAACAATAGCGCCTTTCTACCTTATCTACACCAAGTTTATAATATTCATACCATAAGTCCCAGATCTAAGTATTTTATTTTTATAATGAATAGATGTATAAAAATTAATGAGCATAAGCTTAGCATTAGTTATAAGTTGGAAATAATGTTTCTTGCCATAATAATAATAATTTAAGTTTTGTCAACAAGTACCAATGTAGTAGGTATTTAACACCTGTTATGTAGAAGTAAACAATTAATGTAAATGTATTTGCTACGCCCATCAGGGTTCATGTTACATATGTTGTTCATGAATGCAAATTAATAAATAAATGATAAATGATAAATAAATGATGATAATACAGAATCACGAGACAATTTGATTATAATGAATATGATGATAAATGGTCATGCAGCTGAATGCAGAGAATGGTTGTTAGCTTTAAGTTTATGGTTGGGGACTGAAAACCAGCGGCCTCGCTGAGTCCTAATCCATTTTGCTGCACAAACATGTATTTTGTTATTACCTATGTTTATTTACTTATGTATGTTTGTGTAAGTGAATAAATTTCTTTTTATTTTTTATTTTATTTTTTATAAATAATTAACCAATTATAAAGGCTCTGGTATAGTTAAACGAGTAATGCAATGATAGTGTCCTATCTGATACTATTGTCAGATAAGAAGGCCGTAGAAAAAAACACCCTAGGACCTGCCGGGCGTCCTAAGTCATTTTTGGCAACGGAAATGCAGTTATTTTATGCCACCTTGTATATCGTTGATTAGTCCCACAACATGCACAAGCTATGCTATGTAGATGCGTTTGATATCCACCAATCAGAGCTACGCATCGTAGAATGTCTGTCAAGATGTGCTACTTTCCGAGAATGTATTGGTGGATATCAAACCCATCCAATTAGCAGAGCTCTCAAGGAAAGGCACGTTTAATCGTGCTTCCTATAGAACTAGGCCAATTGTAAAATTACCCCCTAAAATATATTTCCTATTTCAGGAGCCCTAGTAGTAACCACACCCCAATCAGCCGCCCTCCAAGTGACGAAACGCGGCGTGAACATGTTCGAAAAGCTCAAAGTCCCTCTCATAGGCATGATCGAAAACATGTCCCACGCGATCTGCTCCAAATGCGGCGAACGCAACTACGTCTTCGGCAACGAGACGCGAAGAACCGCCGAAGACATGGGGTTGGAGATTATAGAGAGTTTCGAAGTTGATCAGAACATGTCGGAGTGTATTAACAGTGGTAAGCCCGCGATATACGCTTTGCCGGATAGCATACACGCGGAGAAGTATAGGAGGGTCGCGAATAAAGTGTTCAAGTTTGTTGAGACGAGGAAGGAGAAAGCTGAGGCGGAACAGTAGGTTGTTATTATGAATGTTTTTAATGTTTACGGCTGACAACCAAATCTCCTTATAAAGTTCAATAGCCTCGTAATACCTATGGTTTTACCTGTAGTCCTTACTAGCACTGAACAAGTTTAAATTCTATTCCATTCGAACAAAGTTGCATTTGTTTTATTTCGTATTTTTTTCCTTGCCTTTCATCATGCCTACCCTCTTAGCAACCTCGTATGTTAATGTTTAATCAGACCTGAGATACGAGTTTTATTTCTAGTAGGTACTTGTTACTTTGTGAGTTTTGGTTGTCAATCGACGAGATGGGTCAATCGCCTTTTTTTGTTTGTATTCTGTCACGTGACCCAGGGGACAAAAGTTGCATAGTTGTGTGCAACATTAGTGGATAGCCGACCAAGGAAAGGCCAGGTAACTGTCAGAAAATGAATGATTTGTAAAGTTTGCTGCTATTTATCTTTTCGGAGCCACGTCAAATACAAAAGCTGTCACTCACTCGCCACGTCCACAAAATTTCTAAAACTGACTTAGAACTTTACGCACATGCGTGCAGGTTTATATTGCTCTGTGGACTATGACTTATATATCGGTCTTTGGCGTTGAACCTGCGGTGCCAATAGGTCAGTCTTTGGCGTCTAAAAGGTTAAACTGGACTTTAAGAGTGACCCAGGGGAACGTAACCGTAGCAACGACTGAAATAAAACGTGATTGGCCCATGCCATAAGTCCTTGGCATTGAATTGGTTGTTTTATTCCAAGTTATAGGAAATAATGAACACTGATGCGATAAAATAACAATAACTGGCTACTCACAGCCAGAGTTGGGTAAAAAGTAATTCTTTTACCCCTTCCGATTACTTTTGTAATCTAGATGAGCATCTAGATTAAGATTACTACTTCATGTACACTTTTTTCTCTAAAAACACTACATTTGTCGAAATCAGGAGTAAGTAGGAGTAAGGCAATATTTAAGTCATATCTTTATATTGGGTGAGTCAACCTTTACCAGTCTGTTATTACCATCATACCATGGTTACGGTCTCCTGAGTAACCCTAGTTTTATGTAAAATTATGTTACTTACTTAAATTATACATTATACAAACAGGAATTATTCTGGTGTTAATAAGCACTTACCTTGATGGGCCACCTACAAACATGAACTACATGTATGTTTGCATAATTGAGGTAATATATTTTTTTATAAAACCAGCCAGACTCACGAGCTCATGGCGATAACAGGCAAGAAAAAGTTGATTCATCCATAAATATTCAGCCAAGTGACCAGTTATTGTCAATTTACCCTAAATTGTTATTGTAATTTTGATCTGATAAGTTAGGCATCTGTATAATTACATAAATTACTGATGAGATAACTTCAAATATAATGGCATTTCAAATACAGGGTGGTCCAAACCTTGACGTCAAAAAATTTTTTTTAGATTCCTCACGTCATGAGCTATCAGAATATACCCCATGTATGTTAGCCGATTTTTTGTAGTTTTAAAGTTATGAATTTTTGAAAAAAAATTTTTGAGAAATTCTGGAATGAAGAAAATTATTAATAAAAAAAAACTGTTGGGTTTTTTAACTAGTTTCTTTTTGTAAAAGTATTACTACAAATAAAGCATTTACTGACAAAAAAAATAGCGTCCTCACTTTGATACAAGTA
>JALPQI010028650.1:0-10468 GCA_025490895.1 Thaumatotibia leucotreta | reverse complement strand
CCACCAACTGTTCATATGATAGTGATACTATTTTTAGGGACCTTTTATGTATAAAAATTAGTTCAACCATTGGGTTGAAGTCAAAGCATACTGGCCTTGAAGAAGTTATGAGAAACTTATGAATTTGCACCAATTTTTGTATAAAATAAGCATGATGTATTTGATTTACCCAACCTCCTACCTGGTGATGATGTTGACAATGATTTGATACATGTTTTGTTGTAGATGGCAATTGGCACACCATCAATGTCATAATTTTTTTTAATGGGTGACACAATCAGTTATAATAATGTCTGTATAGGTATGTAGATATTGTTTATTATTATGTGAATGGTTATAATGTTATGATTGGACGTGTTTGTTATTCATTTGAGAAACATACAAATAAATTTGAAACTTAGTAGCTTGACATGAAAGTTACAACTTAAAATATAATAAAGGATTATTATTTTCTACATGTAAGTGCAGCACTCAAACAAAAGCAGTTTATAATCATCGATATAAAATACCGATTTTTTATACTGGTATTTTATATTGATGTTTATAATATGCAAATTATGCAAAATAGTAAACAACACAAATTTATTCAAGTGTCTCTTGTTTCAATTTTATCTTGTCAGATACTGCTTACTCCACATGTTATTCAATTCACTCTTACCAAATCATTATCCTAAATCATAAAAACAATAAAGTTGTGTTAGAATATGGATTTTATACTTAGTGAATGGTTTCTATGCTTAGTTCTTTATGTCTATTGGTGTATACTTTAATTGACCATGTATATAACATGAACTATTACAAGGCAATGGCGAAATTATATGTAAGGAATTTTGCCACATATTGTCACAAATATGGTCTTTATAAATTGTTGTCTATTGACAGCTCAAAGTAACAGATTTAAACAAATAATTCCGTATGTTATGTGACTTATGTGATATGTCCATGCCATAAAAGGTTAATGATATATCATTATTTTTCATTAAATTAACTTTGTACCTGGGAAGAATGATGATTTATGCGTCGTTGGACTAAAAGTTAATATGGGGATGTATAAAAATGTCTACATATAAAATAAAATTGGTCCGAGTGTTCGAAAGCCAATACTTTAGAATGCTTAAGTCTTATCAAGTCGGAATATAAAAATGACTACTATCAAATTTTAAAAATGTTTATGTCTTATCAAGTCGAAATATAAAAATGACTACTTTCAAAGTGTACAAATGTCTAAGTCTAATCAAGTCTGAATATAAAAATGACTACTTTCTTTACTATAGGTCCAGGATTATAATAATACATATACGGATCAAATTCATCACCACCAACAATCATAAATACAGGTGGACATTTTTCATCATATCATCATCATCATCAGCCTATGATAGTCCACTGCTGGACGTAGGCCTCTCCTATTAACTATGCGTATAGACGCATTAGGAGGTAAATGCCCATAATCGCCACGCTGGGCAAGCGGATTGGCGATCGCAGTAATGTGTCCACTATGATGACGCTGCTGCCCATCATCAATATTTAATCAAATATGGTCAGTGACATTTTTATACTTCGTCAAAATTATACACGCCCGAACTTATGCAAGTGGACATTTTTATACATTGCCATATTTACTTTTAGTCTAGTGTCGCAACATGTTTATATTTGGTCTAATATACAGGTGAACATTTTTATACTTCGTCAAAATTATATACGCCCGAATTTAAGCAAGTGGACATTTTTATATATCGCCATATTTACTTTTAGTCCAACGACGCATAAATCAGAATGATGTTAATGTGGTTCAAAAACAATAGTTTTAATATTACACATCTTTGGTGGAATTATACCCCTAGTACTTTTCTAAAACAAGTTCAATCAATATAGGTACAACATTTTTACTGCAAATTTAAATTGCTGACCCTAATAAAATCAATGAGATATATTTTTTTTTATTTTATTAGTTTGTTTAAGAAGTTATAGACATTTTGTTGTGGCTGTGGTTACTTTATATTGGGTCATAGTTAAAACAATTGTATAGCATATTCTTTACAAAAATGCTGACTTTTTAATCAATTTAAAAAACATTTATGAAAAACTGTGAACATTTTCTTCTAATAAATATAAAAATTTTGTGCTGTATCTGATCGGACCAACAAGTAATAAGCTAACTCATGTGGTATGTAGGTATGAAAATATATTTTTACTCTTCGGTAGGTGTTCAAGCTAATGTATTTCGTAAATATTTAATTAAAACCAATAGAATATCATATAATCATAGAAATAACTTTCATAATTGCTGTGCGAATTACTTCCTACTGGATCTGATTTATTAAATTTAAGATTAGAATAATGAAAAACTTTAATATAAACTGCAATGCTATATTACTGGTTAATGGCAGCCATAAACTGATTAAGTAATGAACAAATCTTTAAGTCATAAAAGTCATAATATTTAACAATTTGTTAACTTGATTTTAAGGTAATCAGTTTATAATTTGGTTTATTTTATGTCCTCACAGCTTGTGAACCTATATGGCCTGGAAGCTGAAAATCAACTACTGAGGTGCCTTCTAGCAGAAGCTGCTAAAACCACCTGGGACACTGAGAGATCATCCTCATCTGCAGGCAGTAGCGTTCACGCCTCACTCCTTTCCCAGCATCTGACTTCATTATTGAACCACCCTGGCAAGGCAACTGTGGTCTGCTGTTTGGTGGACAACCCCCCTAGGTCTTTACAGAAGGTAAGTGCATGTAGTTAAGCAATGTTAAAGTAGACAGTATGTAGTAGTAGACTTGATATGTTGCCCATAAACACACATCATTATTGATTAATCAATAATCATCATTGTTATTGTTTACTCATTCTACATTCATGTACTAAGATATCATGAATTGATAAGGCTCATAATCTAGTTGAGTATTCTCACATTGTTGAAAATCACATCAGAATCATCTCTGGACACAAACAATTTACATTTAAATATATAATGTTCGTTATTTTAAAAATATTTGTACAATATTTTGTTAACCGCAGCTGGCTAGGAGGCTAAAGGATTTAACAGACAACACACATATGTAGGTACTAAGATATATTACTAGTACCTGCATCACCATAATAAAACAAATATATTATTATAATTCTTTTTGGATGAGAAACATGTGAAAATGCCTTCAGCACATTTAACTCAAGTTTATTGGGCAACCTGTAATTAGTAAAGAACTAAATGCTTTTAAACTAGTTGTATTTACGTAGTTGTTAGCAAGTATTTCCTTATGCTTCTATTGTAAAATTCCTTTCAGATTTTAAAGCCATCAAATACTTTACTCAACCGGCTTACAAGATTGCTAAAGTTAACTACTGCCGAGGATGTTGCCTTTTCTTTGATTTTGAGGAAGAATTCTTCAAAGCCTGAAATTGTATCACTTGCAAAGCAACATTTGAAAAAGAGATTTTTAGAACTCGTGCAGTGCTATCTCGACGCAGGTAAGAAGTAGTCTTAAATTGTAATCAGGGTAGTTATGGTGACGGTTAGGATAATACCATTTTTTAAATTATTCCATTCAAATTTATTCATGTGGCTATGGCTATTGTACCTCTAGAAATCAGCAATTACGTTTCTTCTCACTTAGGTACATTAATCTATTAGTAACGCAAAATTACTATCAGAGGGTACTTGAAAAAAATTTACAGATTGTTGAAGGTTGTGTTAACCTCCGCTTATATTCCGGTATTTCTGTCGAAGTGTGGTTTATTGATTATGATGATTCCGATTAATGAATTTAATGATAATTACGATATTTTTAATTTGTCAACTTTTTTATTTTTATGTATCTCAGATGGACTGTGTGTTATAATTATAACCTTGTTTGTTCACTTGACATGACTTTCAAATGTGTATTCGTTTTACTCGTTAAAAGCGTGGTCGGCGGAAATGATTAGAAAAACAGTTATTTTCTCATACTAGGAGCCAGGTGGTTAAATATGTATCGATTTCGATTCGAGTGACTGCTTAAGGGTTTCTGTTCCCGGCTGTAATGCGAAGGACGGAAGTTAAAGACAGAGTTTTATCATTGGTTTTTTATTATATGTATACTACATAAATATATATTTAAATATTTATCACACGGGTTACTCACGTAATTTAAGTCGATAATTGCTCGACATGTTAACATATTTAAATATGTTTGAGTCTCACGTTAGTTATAATTCTAAAATTACATAAATATAATTAAAAAATCCTGCCATTGTGGTATAATGTACGTAATGATATTATAGTCTGTTTTTTAAGTGGGATAGTATGGGAAAATCGGAAACTATGGAAAATGCAAGGAAACTGTCTAAGGAAACATTGGTATTTTTTGGGGGAAGATAATGTTGGTGTATCCAGAATGTTGGTCAAGTATGAGTTGTCCCTAAAAATTTGTAATGTTGATTTTTTTAAATGCAAATCGACGTCATTTCGTGCGAGGATCATTTTATTTAATTGTAGGTTGATTAAAATACAGTTTAATATTGATCAAACCAAGAATCGTTGAAAGATATGTCATCTCCATTTTTTTTTTATGCACCCGGTGCTTAAAAAAATAGACAGTGGAAATAGTTATTAATGATACAAGTGTGGAAAGCCTACATTTCAACATGTGTATCATACAACATATTACAATACATTAGGCGAGGAAAACCAGAGTATCTCAGCAGTACCCACCACGCCGTGCGGAAAAGTAATATAAAAATTCATTCCCGCACACGTGCGGAAAAAATCACTTTCTTTGCATAAGTTTACCCTTAAAAATAGCACCTTCTGAGCATATGCATTATAAACGCTTTTTACAACTTTGAGAGCTGATAACTCGAAACCGGTTCACTTAACGAAAACTGTCTTCTCGGACATTTAAAATACCTTTCCTAGGTCATACATAAAGTACCACTCATGCATATGTACATCGAAAAAGAATCCCACGCCCAATTTTTTTTGGATTTTTTAGAATAAAATGCATGTTGTATTTGGTCAGTGCAAAAAGTAGTTCACCTCTCCTGTGAACAATTGAACATTGCATAGGGAAAGGAGGCCAATTATGATCAGCATTAACAGTCTCTCCCCTTACATAATCCCATGTGGTTAAATCTGAACAAAAACAAAATTATAGTTGTACCTGTGACTCTTTTCCCAAAAGATTCAATTTTACTGCTATAGTACTTTTTACTTGAATGTACTCGGAGGTTTACAAGAACCATCAATTTTATAACTATACAATCTATGTTAATGACACAAGTCGTGGAGTATACAGACTGCTACAAGAGATGTTTGTACTTCACTGTCATAAAATACGGTATTTTGTTTAAATCATGAGAATAAATATAAATATATTCAATTAGATGAATACCCGCACAACCGAGGGGTTTTGCGGGTATTCATCTAATTGAATATATTTATATTTATTCTCATTATTACACTGAAGATTCAATTTTAACACCCGCGGCATAATACGTATGTAATGTATGTAACTTCAATAATGCTCACTTGTGATATAATCTAATGTTGCTGATTTCGCTAACAATCCTATAATAAATGCCAAACTGCTGATCGACTTATACTAACGTAATTGTAGTCTTCGTAGTTGTCCCAGCCTGATATATACTGGTTTCTGTTGCTTTTTAAAAATAATTGAGTTAGCTGCCTATTCCAGCCACAGTATGAAACCACTCTGTATTTATCTGAACTGTCCATTAACAACTGTGTCTTTCATTTATATTCCAGAGCGAGGACATCAAGTAGAGCGTGCAGGTCTTCAGGAATGCAGCCCTGAAGTTTTGCAAAATCTTCTGACCAGTCTAGCTCACGAAAATTTTCGTTTGGCAGCCGTGACTAAGGACGTGTTTCTAAAACGATTACGAAGTGACTTCCCGCGCGAAGTGGTACCTATTGTGCTAGCGCCATTGCTGTATCCTGACGATACACAGACACCTCTGGAGGAGATGACCACGGCCGACGACATGACCGCGGCCATGATGGACAACTCATTTGCAGATATTATCCGAGATATCGGCTACAGCTTTACCGCATCCGTTGAGGAATGCAAAAACAACATGTTAAACTTCGGTGCTCGAGAGCCCACTGCGATAGATGTGGCCCGGGTTATTTCGATGATGGTCCGGTACCACGCCACGGCGGAGGGCCCGCAAATACAAACACCAGGAAATTTTTGGATGGGACACGAAGCTAAAAAAGAACTAATTACACATGGACATGGAGAATCTTGGAATGCTGAAGTTTTTGTCCAAACCCTTAAAGAACTAGCATCTAACCTAAATTGGAAAGAAGTCATTCTACAACTTGACCATCCAGAATTTATTGTTCCTGATAGACAAGGCCTTAATTTATTATTTACCATCTTAAGATTAGGGCTACAGAGTGCAGGATATCCCGCAAATATCTTTCCAGTTGAATATCTTTGTCGTAGGTGGACTAATCTGGAAGGGCAACTTAGTTTGATTAGTAATATCCTTAAACATCCAGATATTTTCAGTTTTGCTGACCACCCTTTTCATCCAGTATCTATTGATTTATTGAAATCGCCTCCAGAAACAGACAACAAGGAAATAGCAACTTGGCGCTGTCTATATTTGGTAGAACTGCTACTGTATGCTGCTGACCGCGACTATTATGTGCAAGTGCATGAGTTATTCAAGTTTCCGCTACAGCATTGTCCTGACATCTTGCTACTGGCCTTACTACAAATAAGTCCACCGATTACTGTCTTTAGACAAGAGTTATTGACAACGCTGATACCGATTTTCTTGGGTAACCATCCAAATTCAGCGATCATATTACATCATGCTTGGCATACACAGAATCCCAATATAAAGCATATTATAATGCACGCCATGGCGGATTGGTATATCCGAGGAGAGAGTGACCAATCAAAACTGTCCCGAATCTTAGATGTAGCACAAGATTTGAAAGCCCTGTCACTATTATTAACGTGCAATCGTTTCCATTCGTTATTGACTTAGCCTGTTTGGCATCTCGACGTGAATATTTGAAACTCGATAAATGGCTCACAGATAAAATAAGAGACCATGGAGAGACATTTGTTTCGGCAATGGTGAAATTTCTACAACGAAGATGTCCGCAGGTTATCGGGAAAGGACCTGAGGAACAGCTTCCGAAGGCCGCGCAGCTGCCACATGAAACTATTGCCACCATGTTGGCTTGCTTGCAGTTGTGTAGTCCAAATGTCCAACCTGATTTACAAGAAGCTATCTACAATGTGATTACAAGTTGTCAGACGCTAATACTTAGCAAGACGCGCCAAAACATTGCGGGTATAGCTCGACCAACTCACACACGGGTATTGGAAACTCCCTTCAATCCTGCTGGCCTGGGTGGTCAGTTATTTACTCCGCATGTAGATTCTATAGCGACTTTGACCCCAACCGTCGCGAGTATGAACTTAGGTGCTCCAGCGAACTCAGCTTTTGCTATGCCCGGTAATCTTGGTCCTTTAGTTACTACTCCAGGATCACCTTCGCGCCTCATGGGCGCTGGACCTAATAGTCCTTTTACTATGATGCCTTTACAGCACAACACCAATGTGGCTAACATGGGAGCATTGGCCAGAATGGGTCAAGCCCCCACGATGGACAAGCCGCGTATTCCAGATCCCATACATTTCCCGGAAATGATGCAGAATGTCTCTAAAGAAATTGAGGATGAAGCCAATGGCTACTTTCAAAGAATCTACAACCATCCCCCTCATCCAACATTGTCCATAGATGAAGTACTTGATATGTTAAAGAAATTCCAGGAATCTCCTAACAAGAGAGAACGAGAAGTTTTTTCATGTATGCTACGCAACCTCTTCGAAGAGTACAAATTTTTTCCTCAGTATCCAGACAAAGAATTGCACATTACTGCTCAATTGTTTGGAGGAATAATAGAAAAAGGACTAGTACCAAGCTATGTTTCGCTGGGTCTCGCTTTGCGATTTGTACTGGAAGCTTTAAGAAAGCCGGAGGGATCAAAAATGTACTATTTTGGCATAGCTGCTCTGGACAGATTTAAAATCTCGTCTTAAAGATTATCACAAGTACTGTGAGCATGTAAGAGCTATACCTCATTTTTGCGAATTCCCTCCTCACTTGATAGAATATATCGAGTTCGGATTGCAAAGTCAAGAACCACCTACGAAACCACAAGGAGCTGTGCTGCCCACTAGTCTGGCGGCCATGCTGAGTCAAAGCGCGGTAGTCACTGTGTCAGCCCCTTACAGGTTAGTTTTAAATAAGTAATTTCAAAAATATTTCTGTAACTATTGTGAATATGCATGTTTGAATTAAAACTAAACGATTTGTATGTTTTCAGGGCCGTTGTCTGTGCGCCTTCAGCGATTTCAGGTATATCAAAGGTCACAAATGCCGCTGGAGGCATGGGAAGTCGACCATCAATCGCTAACCGCCACAAACATTGATACTCTTTTGACCGCCACAGACAAAGAAGAAAAAATAAATGCACCACCTGAAGCCATTCAGGATAAGACAGCTTTTATTTTCAATAATCTCAGCCAGCTCAACTTGCAAACAAAATGTGAAGAGCTCAAGGAAATCATCACAGACGAATACTTCCCATGGTTGTCACAGTACCTAGTCATGAAGAGAGCCTCAATAGAACTCAACTTTCATGCTCTGTATTCAAATTTTCTTGATGTTCTTAAAATTCGCGACGTGAACAAAATGGTCACAAAAGAGACATACCGAAACATCAAAGTGTTATTGCGTTCCGACAAAGGTATCGCAAATTTTTCCGATCGTTCGCTGCTGAAGAACCTCGGGCACTGGCTTGGCATGCTGACGCTGGCCCGCAATCAGCCTATTCTTCACGTGGACATTGATCTCAAAGCACTCCTTCTCGAAGCTTATCACAAAGGCCAACAGGAGCTTCTGTACGTTGTGCCATTCGTGGCCAAGGTTTTGGAGTCTTGTGCAAAGAGTATAGTGTTCAAACCTCCAAATCCCTGGACGATGGCTCTTATGAACGCATTAGCTGAATTACATCAAGAGCCTGATCTCAAACTGAACTTGAAGTTCGAAATAGAAGTGCTTTGCAAAAACTTAAGCCTGGACATTGCTGATTTAAAGCCGTCCATATATCTGAAAGATTCAGAAAAACTAAGATTAATCGAGTTCCAACTATCGCAACCCAAACCTAATAAGGAAGTTACAAACCAGATGCCAGTAACCCAAAATATAGTTCCCACTGCTCAAATGCAATTGATGCCTCCCCAGCCCCCAATGATTCCGCAGGAGGATATGGCCGCCACTGCCCCCACGCCGACCAGTGGCCTGGTCGCTAACGACCCTAGCATGATTGGAGTGCTCGGATTGCCTGAACCTCGCTTCAATTATTTAGACGTTAACGTTTCTTCTACTTCTGCATTTGGACAGAAAATTTGCTTCAACCCTCACATTATTCTATTTCAAAACTATCCCCACCTAAAGCAGTTTGTCAAGCCTGCAATTGAAAGGTCAATTCAAGAATGGATACACCCCGTAGTTGAACGGTCTATAAAATATGCGCTGACCACTTGTGAACAAATAATCAGGAAAGATTTCGCTCTTGATCCCGATGAAGTTCGAATGCGCACTTGCGCTCATCACATGACGAGGAATCTCACCGCGGGTATGGCAATGATTACGTGCAGGGAGCAAATCATCAGTACCATTAGCACTAACTTGAAAAGCTGCTTTTGTCACAGCATTGATGCCTTCCACGCCTCAACAGGTACTATAACGTTTTAAAGATAGTGAGAAACTGTTATTTAGTTATACTATAATACCTTTACTAATATTGATGTATTTCAGAAGGAGATAGTGGATAGTGCTGCAGCAGTTCTCGCTACCGAAAACATGGAACTGGCTTGCGCTTTCATCCAAAAGACAGCCGTTGAAAAAGCTTTACCCGAACTCGACAAGAGACTTATGAACGACTACGAAATGAGAAAAATCGCTCGCCAGGAAGGCAGGCGATATTACGACCCGATTGTGTTAACATATCAGACAGAGAGAATCCCCGAACGCGTACGGTTGCGCGTAGGCGGGCCGACTGACATGCAAATTGCAGTTTACGAGGAGTTTGCTTGCAACATACCCGGCTTCATGCCCGTCCGTGACGCAGGCATGTTCATCCCCAAACAGCAGCAGGAGCAGATCCCGCAACTGACGTTCAGCCAGGTCATGAACCCGACCCAGGTTTACGGGACGGACGAAATGAGCACTCTTATTACTGCTGCTGAGGTCTTCTTAGCAAACTCGATAGGAGTCGCATCTCTGGCTGTTCAGTCTGCCAATATGCACTCTCTACTGGAGTGTCTTATTTTGGCAAGACGTAATCGGGACATTGTATCGGGATGCACTCTATTACAGAAGGTAATTAATTTATTATGTTTATTATTGCATACTATATTAAACCTTGCTCAT
>JALPQI010028648.1:0-14717 GCA_025490895.1 Thaumatotibia leucotreta | reverse complement strand
GTTTAATAATTAAAAAATCGTTAGGGGCTTATATTTTGTGTAAGATAGTTGTTTTTGTATATTAGATTATTTCAATGTTATACCAATTAATCGTTATCGTAAACGAAATTATATGTTACGTTCATTATACATTTTACAAATATTCATTTAATAATTATACCTTTTATACGTTATATTTGTTACACGTTAGGCATTATACATTTATACAAACTGAATTTATACATTATGATTTATATAGCATAAGTTCGTATACGTTATATTACTTACCCGTTTCTACATAACGTGACAAAGAATAAAATAGCAGACATTTATGTATGCAAATTGTTGCTAACTTTTTTACTGACATTTCATTCATGCAAGTTAGGATAAGTGACAGTAGTATTCTAATGTAAATTCAGGTAAAAAGGTATACCTAAGCGACATATGGTTCATAAATAAATGTAGGGGTAAAAAATGGATAAACGCCAATAGTTCAGATATCATAGTTAAGTAATATTGTCTAACCGTCTTTAATTTTAAATTAAGATAAAGGTAAAATTGTCCAAACGACATGAGAACATATCATACAGTCAGGTAGAAATAGCTAACCCACAAGTGATGATTAGTTGTTACACAGCAAAAAATATCCAAGTAAAATTTAACCTGTCATGACAAATAGGTTAAAATAATCCAAGATTCATTATGTTGAATTAAATTCTATCTAATCTCCATTTTCTTAAAAGTTGTCAAAAACCAAGTCGTTTAGTAGTAAAAAATGATCGAAAGTTCTCTAAATCCACCGATGGGATAAAGCGACACAAAAGTTGTCAGATGGATACGAAACCTAGCTCATTCGACGCGGAAAAATTTGCCGATTCTAACGGTGTGCATAACTCAATATCTTCAAAAATGTCGCTTATCCAATTTCACCTTTCCAGCGTCGATATGTTTTAATGCAAATATTTCTAAAATTCTCGAATACATCTGTTAGTAATAAGACGTCTGTTTTTTAAATATAAATCCGAATAGTCACCCATATTTCGACATTTAAAATGATTCCATACATCAAGAGCATGATTATAATCGTCTTCTGATATAAGGGTATCAGTCAAGGAGCTGTAGAATTTATCCCGAGGTGGAAGGTTAGTTAACATTAAAGAATTAAACGATGTCATGTGTTCATATGGATAAAACACCTTTTCGCATTAAACGCTGAACATCTTCTTCATTTGGGAAATTCAATTTCAGATCATGAAATTGTTTCAAATGATAGATTTTCAGCCAGCTTTTCGAGACTACTAGACATGAATTTCAGAGAATCTACAAACCTCAACTTCATGATTCGGTTCTTAATTTTTAGAACTTTTAGTGAAAGATATGTACTTTTCTTTGTTCTCTGGGATAAGTTCTATCTCACCGTCCTCAAAACCAAGACCATGTACTAAAAAGTGACTGTCATAATTGCTGAGGTTGTGGAAAAATACAGGGGACAAAATCGGGGGGATATGTATTTATTGCGACAGAGTTCGTGTGCAACCCCTTCGTAAGCACCCTTGTATACGAGTTGTATGAAATTAACTTTATTGCCATTAAAAGCTCGATCACAGATATAACAACTTGTACACTGCGCAATATTTTCTTGGTCTGCTATCTTCAAGGGTAAAGGTGATTTTACATTTTTTTTTGTTTCTGTAAATGGACCTGTAAATCTTTTTTTTATGAAATCCATAAATGTTCTAGAACAGTTTTCACCTTTGTAAGTTCTATAAATTGATAACTTATCATCATATGAACATTTTATATATAATAACCAAAACTGTAAACTTCATGTCTTTGAACATTAACAGTTGATGGTTTGTCGGAAGAGGGTAGGTTGATCGTTGGTATTAATAGGTTTTAAAAAACGCTTCAAAGTCGCAGTAATATTACGAATGGATGACGCATTTTACGTTCGTAATTATCGAAAGTAATTTCATTGGCTACAGCTGTGTCGTTAAACCAATTATTCGTTTGTTTTATTTCCTAAAGGTAAATTCGTGCAAACATGGAAACAATCATTACTTTGGTGGTTTATTAAATTGGTATATGATGTAAAACTTGTTAAGCAACCATCGCATATATGAGCAGCATGTTGTCGGTGGGTCAATTGATTGGATACTAATCGAGATAAGCTTTTTAATAAGACAGTAATGATTAACACTACCATCGGTTATGTACAACAAGTTGACATGCTTATCTTTTTTACATTTTGTGAATAGTAGTGGACCTACAACAACATTAGATTTACTTTGAGAATTGTATTCTAATCCAAAGGACGTTTACACTTATATCATTCAAATTCTCAAATTTATGAATGTCTGTAATTTTTATTGGGAAAAGGGAGCCTTCCAAAGTTCAATTTATCTTTATGTTCTTTGTATGTGCTGACAGTATAGGCACGATTACTGTTTAGGGGTGGGTATAATCCTGACAAAAACGGCCCACCGAAAACATTCATGATCGTTTATTTTGAACGTTAATTACCGCCTTTTTCTTTTTAATATCACGTGGTAAATCGATATATGAAGAAACCACGCAATGGATTATATTTGTTTACATTGATATCTAAAATGAATAACTTTGACTAAACTCCATCCGCTATCTTTTTTTTCAAAGTTCGTTAATCTATTCGAAATTTCATTTAAAACACATGATAAAAATAGCATTCTTGTCACTGCTAACGCTAACCACATTGTTGCTTAATTGAAAATCGAATATATTTTTTAACTGTTTGGTTTCTTGAGTAAACAGAGCATTAACAATAAAATTAACTTTTAAGGCATTATGATTTGAAAGTGGACTGATCTAATATTGTGAATATGATGTCCTTATTTTTTTTCTATAAATGTTTCGGGTCTTTCAAGGGATTGGTGATCAATTTCATTTGGTTAATATTTCTGTAAGTAGCGATCCTATTTCTGAATGCATTTTCAATGAGTTGAACGTTAACAAACTCACTATGAAATGATTGCGGGGAATTTGCTTTGTGTATTTTACTATTTAAATGACTTGTTAAATATTTTTGTTGATATGGAGACATAGCACACAGAACATTCAATACTATCATTATCTTTTGTACTTACATAATTATTGGTTTGCTTGGGTTGTTGTGTCGGCATAACTGGTTGAAGGACGATCAGTGTAACTCGTTGATGGGGACGTTAGTGTGGACTACGACTTCTTTTCACAGGTTCATTTGTTTCATGAGCACGCCGCCGTTTTAATCCACGTCCAACTTGAGAGGAGCTATAAATAAAAACAAGAAAAATTAAACATTAAATACACAATACCTAAAACACAAGTTAATCAAGTTATGTATAATACTAACACTGTTCTGTTTTCACATCAAATAGTTTTGTTTGTTTGCATAATGAACAATACGCTTGCATAGGCAGTACTCCATCAATCACGTCAGTAGTAGGCGATATAGATTTTGTTTCCATGGCCATTACATGGCGTGTAAAAAGGAATGATGTCTTGGTCATTTCTGAGAGAATAAGGTAAGACTCCCTCTAAATACCACTGACGTATATATTTGTGAAATCTACGCAGAATAAGGACTTTGTCTAAACTAGCAATTTCACTACGCGCTAGCTTAGGTCCAAGAAATAACGTGAATGCCATTATAAAATAAATTTACACGACACTTTGCTATCCGAAGTTACACCCAACAATGAATGATCTCAAAGGCAGGTAGCCCCATTTATATAAGAAAGGAGCATCCCCTTCCCTACTTCATTGATTGTAAAAAAAGGTTCATGTTCAAACTTGATTGTTTGTACACCCGATTTTGGTAACAGGTAATTGATGAACTCGTTGAAACTTGTACAAACATGAAATAAGTATAAAAACAATGCTTACGCTTCACGATGCAGCTGGCTTATAAGTTGACAGGTCTCGTACAGTTCATGGTCTTCCTCAACCTCCTCACAAAGTTGAATTAGATGAAGATCGTATACATCGCAGTTCAAGTCATCCATAGTGTGATTACTAGGCTATTATTATTTTTGAAGATACGTAGACTGTTTTAGAACAATGGTTTTGGAAAAACGGTTTGGTATTTCAACAAATGAAAGATAAATGATGTGTCTTTGAAAACACAAAGAATTTACGTTTATACAATTATATTTAACAATGAGCAAGTATTTTGTTTAGATTATCGAAAAATAGATGTTACTTCCATGACAACAAAAAAGATATTGATCACTATTAATAGTGTTTAATATTTTTGAAGATAATTAGGCTGTTTAAACATAAGTAGCGTGGATTGGCTCACCAAAATGGAATATATTCAAAGTACAAAAAAGTAGTGCATAATATAGCTATTTACAAACGTAGAAAGGACATATTAAAAAGGTGTACATAAAATGCAAAAACCATGAGTTATATAATATAAGACATTACTTATTTTCTAGTTAACAAAACTATTACAAATGCACTACTTACAGTTTAACTTAACAATTTAACTTACAAACTAACTATTTATTTATTCTTATCAGTGTCTATAAAGTATTTCACGCAGTTTTCCTTAGAAGCTATTTCTTTTGTTATATTAAAAATCACATCACGGGCACTTTGTAGATTGGAATCATCCTCATTGCAGGTGTAATATTTAAGTCTCACATCACAATGCTTCCAATGTTCCGCAGGCGCAATGTTTCGGATTTTTTCGATGTCGTATACTTCTATTTTGATTAGATGGGAAGCGTATGCTCCGTCGTCTTTTCCCGAAGACAAATACGCCACCCCATCGGTGGTACTCTGAGACACATTCGATGATCTTTTCGATGCCTTAGTTTTCTTCTTAGGTCTCTCGAAAAAACCATCTATGCTGTTTGCTGGTCTCTTCCTTGCAATCGCCTGTTTTATTTTTAACCCCACCGTACCCTCTTCATCGGAGGATGCTTCTTGATTTTCGGGGTAGTAGTAATTTTTGAAAGTATTTTCAGAGAACTGAAACAAAGTATATAAATTTATTTCACAACTATTAAAATAAAAAGTCAAAAGACGACAAACACTTGAGTAAAACTAATAATTACTGTAATATAAGCACTTATTGGTAGTTTTTGAAAGTATTTTCAAAGAAATGAAACAATTTATTTCACATTTAAATAGTCAAAAGACAACAAACACTTGAGTAAAACTAATTATTAATGTAATATAAACACTTCATTTACATACTTACATCCATTATGAAGATGATTTGATCACAACACTTCACTAATACACTGATATTATCTGACTGCCGGTACACCAGTCTGTAGACACTGAGAGACTATTTAAGTAAAGGCACTGAGAGAACGCTTTTATACGAATCCCAAAGTTATAAAAAATATACCGTTGCTGTTCCATGCATCTGGTTTGAACAGGTTCCATTTGACTGTAATAGTAAGTATACACAATAAAAACCAGTCGAAACTTGCTCGGTACACCAAGAATACCTGAATAAATGATCGTTTCAAAAGTGAAAACATGAAAAAACTATTACTTTTAACAAAGATTTGAAAGCTTCCCAGAAACAGAATAATAGGTATGTAATAAAAAATATACCGTTGCTGTTCGATGCATCTTGTTCTAACAAGTTCAATTTGACTGGAATAGTAAGTATACCCAATAAAAACCAGTCGGAACTCGCTCGGTACACCAAGATGCTTAAACTTGAATAAATTATTTCATCAATAGCGAAAACATGAAAAAACTATTCGTTTTAACAAAGGTTTGAAAGCTTACCAGAAAAAGAATAATAGGCATGTATTTATTTCCTAATATTAACCTGTTCAAACTTGTAGGTTGTATTGATACATACAGTTGGCGATTTCTAATAATAAACTTGTGACAGTTTAGTAATGAGCCTTATATATATGACGTTAAGACTATTGAAAAATGGTGAGTCTTACCCAAAAGTTCATTCTTAGAAATCGGCAATTATAATTACACAAGTATGAAGTAAAGTCACCGTACTCAATTTGAACCTGTCGAAGCTTGTACATTTTTTAAATCATGGAATAGTGCATAATAAATTCCAAACAATTGACTATTTCTTTGAATATTTATTCGACCACACACAATGGTAGCAATAGTTTTGAAATGTATGAACCAAAAGCAATAATGAACAATACATATAATACCGTAATAAATTTACCTACGTCATTGTTCACTTTACATAAAGTAAACACGGAAATAATGAATCACCTAACAAACTATGTACACATCGTTTTTGCTCCCGTACTGAATATTAGAGTTAGGTTAGGGGTTTTTTTTTTGTTATACCTTTAAATACTACCCGTTTGAAGAAATTGTATGTACGTACATAGTTATATACCCGCCCACTTGTTAGGTATTTGCTTATATTTAGATGTCATTGACAAATCACAGCAGTATATAATTTAAACATCAAAAAGGAACAGGCGTCCTGTTTGGCCGACCGTTTGACCAGGTAGATGTGAGACAATGGATCGATCCCTTTCCGGAGAACAATGGAGAGTCGAGAAAGGTTTTATTGGTGCGGTGCATTGTAGCAGTAGACCACGATATAAAACACAGAAGGCGCCATTTTACATAGCTGGGACCACTCCCAAACGCTCCAAGTGGGGGGTATTTGTTTTTTTTTTTTTTTTTTTTTTTTTAGTTTCGGCGGCCATGATTGTGGGCGGGGCAGTACATAAGCCCGCCCAAAACCGGGGGGAGAAACGGCGAATCCCTACTACTAGCGAGTTGAAAGCGAAGCGAGCGCGCAGCGAGTTTATCTCGAGCCCGTAACCAACTCTAACTTTAGATCCCTGGGTACAAATAAAAGGAAAAATTATGAGTAGATTAAAAAAAATTTTCGAACATAATCGGGCCAGCCATTTTTGAATAGCTACGGAACCCTTCACTGACGATGGCCCAATATGATCTTGGTCGGTTTTTTTTCTATTCCCCAATGGGAATAAATTCTCTTCTGAACTAAATTCCTACCAAAGAGTCTGACCCCCGATTTATATGTGTCTGCTGACCCCTCTATTGGAGGCAATGATCATTATATTTAATGGCACTAGACCATAAAGATAAAGACCTGTATTGTATACAGATAAGATCCTACATATTTAAGGGTATAAAAGTACTATCTGATTCATGATTATTATTTATAGAAGTTCGTCGAGAATAATAAGAAATAGGTTTTGTATTGATCGATTAAACGAGCACATCTACAAATGTTTCAACCGCTGTGACTTAAAAGGCAGCGTTTTAGAAGGTCACTCGTTTCGAATTAAATTCTGTTCGCACTTGTATCGTAATGCCGTGTGGTGACGGCAGTAAGAATACATTTGTCACCACCCCAACTCCTCCTGCGGGTGTCGTAAGAATCGACTAAGGGATTGAAGTGTCACTGACCATTACCTATTTGATAAAGATTGATGATGGGCAGCAGCGTCATCAAAGTGGACACATTACTGCGATCGCCAATCCGCTTGCCCAGCGTGGTGATTATGGGCATTTACCTCTTAATGCGTCTATATGCATAGTTAATAGGAGAGGCCTACGTCCAGCAGTGGACTATCATAGGCTGATGATGATGATGTATCGTAATGTATATGTACTATTTTTAAATAGTTTTGTCCCTTCGTTATTCCATAAGGCCCACAATAAATAAATAAATAAATATCTTGGGACATCTTACACAAATCGACCTAGTCCCACGGTAAGCTCAATTAAGGCTTGTGATGTGGGTACCAGGCGACGATATATATAATAGATATAATAGATAGATACATATAGATACTTAAATACATAGACAGCCATGACCAAGGAACAAACCGACGGCCCCTACGTAAGTTGTCGTAAGTTGAAAATGGCAAGTTTACAGGAGAGCACTTTAAAGTTTTAAATGTGTATGGTGGTCACATAGTTCAACGGATTGCTTTGAAAATTGGCATAAACATTAATTAAGATACTGTCTTTATAGTGATATAATTACTTTTTTGATATATTTCGTATTTTTGCCGGAATTGCACTTACGACAGTATATGACGGAGAAAAGAATCTAAAAAATGTGGTATGTATTACTAACTTCACTTTACGCTGGTGGTCATAAATTGTCTTTGATCGTAAGTTATACATACGACGAGATACGTTGTAATTGTGCGTGTAAGTTTTGTCGTATCTGTTATTTACTACATTATTTTGCGGAAACGTTATAAAAACTTTTTGTTAGTTACTATATTATGCCAATTAACAAACAATTTTGTAGGAAATTTATGGAACCCTGATGGAATATTTTGAGAAAATTAAGCAGGTGAATAGTTTTTTGTGTGTTTTATTATGAAAAATAGATCAGGAACATAATTTTTGTACATTTTCTGGAAATTGTCGTGTTGAATGAAAACGAGATTATGTAGTTGAGTTTGATGTAGCTTCATTGTTTGCGAGTACTGGAAACTATAAGGGTGTATCAACTTTTTTCTGTATGTTATTGCTATGGTTACGGTCGCCTTAGTCACACTGGTTATATGCAAGATTATGCTATTTGAACTATGGAAACATGCATTTTTCTGGTGTTGGTAAGTCCATCCCTTAATGGGCCACCTACAAACATGTACAGTCGAGTGCATTAATAAATAGACACATTTGTAAGGGAATTAGTATGGAGAAGTGTATATATATGAATGCCCTTGACTGGACTACATGCATGTTTGCATAATTTAAGTGTCATGATTAAACCAGCGTGACTCAGGCGACCGTAACCATGGCAATAACAGACAGAAAAAAGTTGATTCACCCATAAAACTAACTAAAGATATTGTAGCTCGTAACGACTTACCTACTGTGTACATGAAATTCATCGAACATTTCCTGAATAGTAGCTGTTTGGCGAGGGGAGTATTATTCGTAGATTGAAGCAAAGAGTTCTCTTATGATGTTGTAGTTCTGATACTGGTCAACATTTTCATGAATAAATTTGAGCAGAGGGCATTCGAGAGTTGTCCGAATAGGCCGAGATGCTGGTTACGAAATGTGGATGACGTTTTTGCTATTATTCCTGATAGAGTTTTTGATGTGTTACTTACCGATCTTAATGATATGCATCCTAGAATAAATTCCACATTTAAGAGAGAGGCGGATGGCACATTTCGTTTTCTTGATGGGTTAGTAATGCTAGGTCAGAATGATCGTCTGTCACAAAAAGTCTATAGAAAAGCTAACTGGCTTACACCATTATCTCGCGGTTCTTTGATTCACAATTTATGCGAAATGAGTTTATATCGTTTATTCACATCACATCATTCGCCTATTACAGTTCACTGCTGGACACAGCTTAGATATATCCTACTACCTCCTGTTATCTAAATGATTACAAATGTTGCAACATGTCAGACAAGACGAGACGTTGGAGAGCTTGGAGAGGAATAGATATGGTTGGTGACAAAGTCAGCGTTCAAGAAGCTCAAGGACGTTTCGAAATCACAATAGAGAGGGCACCAGTATTTTTGCCTCATATTAAAGGAGTGACAAACGAAATTGGACGCCTATTACGCCGTAGGTTTAGCATTAAGTGCATTTTGCGTCCTCATACCAATATGAGTATTTCTTATGCTCTCCAAAGGACGGGAATTCACTTGGCAGCTCGGGTGTTTATGAGATACCGTACGACTTCGGTAAGGAACGACGTGATGAGTCTAGACTCAAAGCAAATATGGAGTGTCGAGGACAGGGAGATAGACAACTCGGCTGTGGTGGACACATACGATACAGGCGTTGCATTTCTTAAACGCTTTGATAAAGCGAGGATGCTGGTACGATAAAGATGCTACCTGCCACGGAAGATATACAGAGCGATTAAGATTAATTTCAATCAGGATGGGGGCTGGACAGAGCCAACGGCATGGGAGCCGGTAATCTCCGAGCTAAAAATGATTGGTTACGTAGTGTTCGGTGACACAAACCTGCAGTCGGACATGACATCAGTGCCGGCGCAAGACCACCATTTACAAAGTTTAACCGTTTAATTATAATTTTGTACACTTAGTACATAAAAACAGTCTGTCATTCAGCATTAGAAACGTAATTTTGAAATTATAATCATAGACATGGCAGATTAATGACTTCTCTCACAGTGCAAAGACATAAAAAAAATTAGTTAACTAAAATGCATTCAGCTTCAACTACATCATATGAGATCAATATTAAGTGTTTTTCAACGTAATTATAATCTTAAAGAGCAGTCATATCGCTTTCATGATTAGATACTGCAGCTGTTGGCGATTTCATTCAGTCATCAGTCAAATAGGCGATCTGCAGACGATGATTTCACTGATGTCTGATGACTAAATACTCGTAACTGAACCCACCAACTGCTGCAGTATTTAATAATGAAAGTGATATGATTGTTTTGTCTTCGATACTATCACAAAATTGCCGTTTTTAAACAATGAATTCTGCATTTCTTTATCGTTTGGTTCAAAAGGAAGCGGCGAACCTGTATAATGAGCAGAGATTATTGAAATACGCCAACATTATAATATATGTATTTATTTTCAGAAACACAAATTGTACAACTTATGTATTTGCAGAGACCCTGACACTATTAATATGTATACACATTTGAAAGAGATCCAGTACCTATCTATGGATAATCAGATATCTTTATTTTCAATTCACATAATATCACATAAATTACAAATACAATCACAAATCCTTATAAAACTAACTTACAACTAACAAATAACCAATTACATACTACCTACTAGATAAAATTTACAATTCAATATAATACCTTAAATTACAATGTCAAATAAATGTCAAAAAGTTAATAACCACTTAAAATAAACCCCCCTGAATCGTACCCGGCTCAAAGGTCCCCATTACCCCCGCTGCGTTCCCGCGCTGAACTGCAATGGAGACCTGCTGAACCAGGTACGACCCAGAACGAGGATCGCAGCCCCTCTCGCGCAAACGATGCCCAATCTCCCTAACGAAAGCGAGAGCCTCTGAACCCCATGGACCTGCAGTCTCGATGGCCACCGGTATGAAATCATAAGCGGATTCCAAAGCGGAGTACTTCATATGCTTAGCCTTTGCAGCCGACTCCGCTGCTGAGCCAGCACAACTAGTGGTCTGCCTCAAATGGGATGCAGCATATGTGCTAACACACGTTGCATCCCACAAAAGGCAGCGCCCCCTCCGCCACGGAATTAAGGTAAGTCCATCTGGCCTCTTACCGTCTGTGCGGCTCAAACCCGGTGGCTCCAAAACGCACGGCACATTAGCCGACACTAAAGCCCGCCTCAGAATCTCGTTGATCGAGTGGTGCCTCGGAAACCGGCCAGCACATCTCTGGCAACTGAGGCCATGGAGCCCACTCTCCTGCACCAATGCTCCACAACGGCAACGATGAGCCTCACACACCTTTGCCCCCAACCTGAGGGCCGCTGAAATTCTCAAAGAATCGTTGTCTAAGAGCGTACCAAGCTGAGGCGAAGGCAAAGCATGTAACCACGCTCCGGACTCTGGTCGTTCAAGGGCTTTAAGGCGCGCCAGGTCCACACCCGAGGCACCATTTAACAGCGAGTCGTAGATGCGCTTGCTCCACAAATCATCCCACTGCTTCTGAGCAACTGGATCGTCAGGCCGCTTATCGCCGGGGATAGTATCCGACCATTTCGCTAGTGCCTCAGAGACAAAAGGGACCGGGAGATTACCACCATGTACAGGGAAGATGCGAGTGGCAAGATCCGCAGCCCCGTGAGCTGAGGCAAGGACATTATAATTGTAAAGTGTAGTAACTCTGTATTTGATCCGGCGCATACTGTCTTAAATATCACTTACAATAGAAATTTAAAAACAATTTCCGACGAAAAATGTCTCAAGTACACATACAACACAAAAAAATAAATAAAATCCAACGTAAATAGTAGTATGTTAAACTTAAGACAAAATACCGATTTTAAACTCCGAAGTAAGTTGTGGTAAGTGATAACATACTACAGTATTCACCGGTATTATTAAAAAATTTCAAAATCCATACTAATTAATTCGCACCTGTTTTCTGAGTGAAATCTAACAGATTGCCAACTTTGCTTAGTGGTTTTAAATCATTTTTATTTCTGAAGGGTCTTTTATTTCATCTCAGACCACTTTTTCTTTTAACTCCAACGGCCGTTTCGAAAATTAGTTTTGGTCTTGCAGGTAGTTTGAGTTTATTCCCGATGCAGTGTCTTACTTTTATCGAATAAAATGTATCGTTTATCCATTTTTGTCTCATTTAGTTGTTAGTTTTTGGTAAAAAATGATCACTCACGAAAAACCTCTGCTCCACCGCGTATAACATCGTAACTGGCACTTACGCTGCGCGAGCGCGAGTGGCCGCCCCGTATTAACTGTCGTAAGTACACTTACTACAGTATACGACGGTGCTTTTTTAAGATACGATAGTTTTCGGGTGTCAAAAACCTATTTGTAATGGGTTTTTTTAATTTTTTCTTCGTGGAACGGAAACATTGCTAAAAGATATGATGTTTTACGAAATAAAAAAAAAATCCCGAATTTCAAGTTACGACAACTTACGTAGGGGCCGTCGAAACATTTGTGATAAATAAATACACAAAGAATGCCCTCGCCGGGATTCGAACCCAGAACCTCCAGCTCCAGCTTCGTAGGCAGGGTCACTACCAACTAGGCTACGGAGGCTGACCAAAATCATCTGATCACAATGATCACAATGATAAGAAAATCATGATAATTTCATAATCCGATGTATTTCAGTACGAAAATCACTACCGTCAACATTTTGAAGCCTTGAAAAACATGTTATTCGTTTTTAACATGGAAAGTAGCAATTTTCTATGTCGTGTACGCTTATGTAGGTATATGATTACATTGATTACCTACAATTAAGATGTCATTATAAAATGATGTGGGTATTGTACAGGTATTAAATCTTTACAGTTTATTCCTAAATAATACCTTTACCGTATACATTTGTAGTCGCTTCATGCCATTGAAATACGTTGCAAAATAGCATACATGTTTAAGACAATCAGTTTCAGAATGACATTGGTAAATAGTATGATTGCATGGTTGGACGGCAACAGTTGACACGAGTGGTTTGGTGACTATTGTTTTCATTCCCAATCCCAAGTATTGGACAAACGCCCACCATTTTGAAAACATAACCCTGTTCTGTACAGTAGTTACTTCATCTTATGATATTAACATATTTTATTTTATAAGATATTTTTTCGTTCGTGGTCTACGGGTATATCAGTCACCCGAATATTAATTAATTTTTTCTACTCCTGACCTTTTTTTTGCTAGTTATATAGCTACGCTCACTATTGTAAAGATATACATAATTACATCTGTCAAAAGTCTATAGTCTATTTCTCAAAAACGCACTCTCAGCCGGTATCGTAATGTTGCAGCGTTGTTCGATAAGAGAAGGCACGCGCACAGAACAAAAAATAACGCACAGAACAAAGAATAAAAAATAACTGTTTTTTCTGTTTTGTGGGCACGCGAGATATATGGGCGTCTCTCGCTGCCAGAGGTCGTCACTTTCCGAACAGACTCAAAAACGCACTGCGTGCTATTACCACAGACTGCCACATCACACCTATGATAGACGCCATATTGAATTTGTTCCGATCTTCGAATTTTTACACTGCTACCAACATTAGCACCAGATTATTTATTACAATAATTATAAATTAAAGAATATAGGGTTAAAATAGAATTTTAAAAGAAAGGTTTTGGTTTTTTTAATTATTAATGTGATATAATCATATAATATATTTTTGTACCAATTACAAACTTCATATCATATTATGCAAAATTACTTATTTGTACCTCTGGCAACTAAGCGCGGTTTTAAAAAAAAACTTATCCATAGACAATGACAGCTGCATTAAAAAAACCTTCCCGCTTTCCGCTAGCAGTTAGGCTAAGTCCTACCGCGAACTTCGAAATTGAGTTTCGATCATTTGTCTCCGTAATTTCAACAAGATTATTATTAGAGTGACAGAAACGGATACTCGACTTTTGCGAATTCCGAAGTTCGTGGACGGCCCCCAGTTCTGTATAGGTTTGATTTAAGTCGATTCGCATATAGTTTGTGCCAATGTGAAGTGCCTAAAAATGTGATTTGTTTCATTATTATTATTAATTTCTAATGTTCTGCCTGCTCTTTTTGAGAGTGCAGGTAAGTATCAGCTAACAATATTATTTTTGTTTATTGGTTGTTACCAAATAAAAATAAAATATCATACATTACTGAACGCCACACATCTGTTCCAGTTGTTACTGGAACAGATGTGTGACGTTCAGTAATGTATGATATTTTATTTGTTCTGTGTATGCTATGCCACTGAGTCGTAGAAAAAGTATAGTATGCAACGTTGTATTATTAGTTCAAAAAATGCTCGCGACGTCTTCAATTGCGATACTCGCCCTTCGGGCTCGTATCGCAACTCACGCCGCTCGCACTTTTTGACCCCTTATAATACCACTATTGCATAAAATACTATAACTACATCCCAACCTTTCGAACGCTTTACAGAGTTTTTGGTCTACGGGTCAAAATCGTTTATTATTAAGTCACAATTATGGTGTGTACAAATAAGAAGGAGTTGGGATCTCCTAAATAGATGCTTTGTGTCAGTGTTACTAAAATATATCATGTAAAATAAAATATGTTAACAATATTAACATCATAAGATAAGGAA
>JALPQI010028647.1:0-15439 GCA_025490895.1 Thaumatotibia leucotreta | reverse complement strand
CAGAGCTAAATGATACTGATAGGCGTTTGTAAATTATGATGAAGGCTTTGCAAGCCCAAGAGATAGTAAGTAATCAACTTATCAATCTGAATCTTTGACGAGGAACCCAGTCGTTTCAAGGAATATCTAAAAGCCTTTTAAATTTCTCTTCAAGCAAAAGAGAGGAATGCCGGATATTTACCGATTGCTTCCAATACGTACTCATGAGGGAGAATAAGATAATTGCGTACTTTGCCTAAAAATAAATTTTCAAGTCTTCTTTCTTTCGACAACTATGGCTTGATTTAACCAAATTTTTACTCGAAGAATGACGCTTACTCTTGGATAGTAATGTCAAAACTCCATAGTAAATTGCCATTTTTGTATGTGAGAGTAGCTGTTATTTTTCTAATAAAAGCTTGGAGAAATAGATTTATAGCATTAAATTACCAACTTCTAGTGTTATATCTTCCTGGTGTGCGGTCTGATACAAAGTCATGTTTCCACTTTTTCATCTTATTACAATGCAGGAAGGTGAAAAAGTGGATACATGACCTTGTAACTGACTGTACATAGTGTATAATGTTCCTCATAATATCGTATAATTACAGAATTTGATAATACTTGTAAGTCCAATGTATTAACATTTTTCTTTTCAATGTGTAACTGAATTTATTTTTTACTGAAGAATTTTTTTAAACTTAATCTATTTTTATATTATATACAAAAGGCAAAAGAAAGATAATGTAACATCTTCCTAACATTTGATTCACATATTAAGCTACGTCTTCACGGATTAAACCTACAAGCGTCAGTAATCAACATACAACCAGAAGTTTTTACTGATACTATGAATAAAATATAAGTACTAAATATCAATACGATTTATTTTTTGTACAGAACTACCCGACTCTCCTCTCACCCGGACTTCACTTACGCGCGCTCCATTGGTCCCGGAAGTCTCGGGTATGGACAGGAAATGTACGCGATACATCAAGTAGCCGTTCTTTGCGACAATCTGACGCTGATTTGTCAAGGAGATTCCAAATTTTAAAATATGGTTTTGATTTTGTTCTGAATTTCTGAGTCACAGATTTGAGTGCGTAGCCTAGATGATCGCTAACGCTCAATAATGTATCGTAGATTTCTTTCGCGACCTAAAATAGGGTATTCATCATGTATATTTCACATTCATATTCATTTATTCAAGCTAGCAAGTCACACAGTCATACAATCTACAATGTACCTATAATGATATGGCGCATGATACCCTTATTATGATGCTTATGATGTTAGGGCTCAGCAGAACACTTAGACTTAACTAAAACTAAACTAGTAGACTTGTAACAATGTTATTCTTCAATTTATTTATTACATAAGTCTGGATAAGGTCCGGAATAATTACATACGGGTCACGTTTAAGACCGCTTTCGTCACCGTCGACCGATTGCGGTGGTATGGCCATGTAATGCGACGAGAAGATACTCACACCGTCCGCAAGGTGCTCGATATCCCCAATCCACCCAGAGGAAGAGGGAAATCTCCCGCCACGTGGTGGTCCAATGAAAAACGAAGGTCAAATTACATGAAAGATATTGACAAGATATACAGCAGGTATATACTAAGTATTACAAAAATAAGCCTTTGCCTTAATCATAATCATAATCATAATCGTTTATTTGATTGAATACAGTCAAGTGGATGGTAATACATTTAAAGTGCCTTGTAGTTAAATTTGTCTATTAGATAATTTTTCAATTTATGCAGACAGTTTATCATTTTCCTCTGCTTTGTAACAGTGTCGGTAATTCAGCACTGTGTGTCAGATTTACGAAATAACTGACGTACCACTCGTACAAGTTCTAGTCCTGTTGCAAAAAGGGTTAAACGCCGTGCACTTGTGTTAAACTTATACCTTTATATACATTTTTTCACAATCCTTGAAAAGTAGGTCGTTTTCCAGTCCAGTGTCACGATCACTTGTAACCACAGTCCGTGTTTTCAGTTTACACTCGATCATTGAGACGCGTGGTGATGGTGACAGCAGTAAGGATACGTTTGTCACCACCTTAATCTTCCCGTAAGTGGCGTATGAGTCGACTAAGGGATTCAAATGTCAATTCCTTAAAGAAGATAATAATTGGCAGCAGCATCATCATGTTAGTGAACCCACTACTGCGATCGCGAACCCGCTTGCCCAGCGCGTGACGATTATGGGTTACCCCCTAATGCGTCGATACGCATAGTTAATAGGAGAGGCTTACGTCTAGGTGGCTTATGATGGTCCCGTTTTACACAATTATCGTGCTACGCGTCACTTTCCCACCTGCATACTTCTTAGAACGTGACCGCAACACCGACAAACGATTAGACACGGTACCATCATAAGCCTACAGCAGAGAGAGAGACTGATGTCACTCGATAATTTTTAATACGACTCAAAATGGTATTTCCTAACTTTGAATCACCCACAAGTTAGCCTCTCGCATACCAAATGAACTTTTTTTGGTGCGTTTGATGTTTTATTGTCTGTGATTGGTTAGTTATTTGAGAAACTAAAAATGGACGAGGACTAAGGACTGATGAAATGTGGAATTTTCCTTTGTATCTTCTGATTGGTAAGGAATGAAGGATAATTCCGTTAAATATCCGTTTTTATTTCTGAAAATAAAATACAAAGAGTTTTACTCCAATATATCAATAAAATGTTTATATTAAAGATCCCAAATTTATGAAAAGGGTACTTGAAAAAATCGGAGTATTTCTGCTTTTATTCAAACTAATAGCAGTTTTAAATCTTGTGATTTTTGGGTGATGGAAAACATGTTGCGCAGGTTTCAATCTTCAGTTATTTACTTATTCTGTGAACATTTTTCGTTGTAAATAAACTGAACCAACCCTACATTTTGGTTTGAGTTGGATCTGATGGCAGTGGTATATAAAAAAAACACTTTTGTAAAAGCTTCTGGGATAGAGTTGTTGAGCGATCTGGGGCCCAGATTAATAAAAATTCAATGCACTTTCATATTTCTTAAAACCTGACGAGAACAACGACAAACGATTAAATATGGTACCATTACGAGGGGCGGCTGAAAAGTTCGCGGCCTTGAAAAAAAATTGAAAGAAAGTATTAAAATTAATATTTTTATTTTTTAATATAATTGCCTTGGAGTAATATACACTTCTCACATCGAGCAAATAATGCTTTGATACCTCTGAAAAAAAAATCCTTTCTCTCCCCTTCAAAATAGCGCTCTACGGCCGCCTTGATATCATTATCGTCTGAAAATTTTCGGCTTTGTAAGTTTTTTCAAAAATTTAAAAAAAGGAATTAGTCGCTCGGAGTTAGGTCTAGGCTATAGGGCTGGTGATTTATTTTACCAAAACCCGTGTCTCTTAAAGCCAGCCTGGCAATACGCGACATGTGAACAGGTGGGTGTTCCTGTAATAGCAGTACTTCAAGCCGAAGTTTCCCACGTCGCTTCTGCAAGACAGGTTCACGTGCTTGGGTCAATAAATTAACGTAATATTGACCATTCATTGTACTCCCTTTTGGCAAATGATAAATTAACAAAACACCTTCACAGTCCCAAAACACGGTCGCCATAAGCTTCGAAACCGATTTTTCTATTTCAAATTTCTTCAGTGCACTCTCCCTTTTTTCAACCACTGCGGTGAAAGCATTTTTTGTACTTTTTTTTTCATGTGTAAATGTTCGTGCAAAATTTTCTTTATTCATTCCTTACTAATTTGCAGCTCTTCCGCAATTTGCCACATTTTAATTCTTCTGTTGGCCAATACACATTTTTCAACTTTTTCGACATTTTCTTCAGTAACTACCGTCACACGCGATTTCCTATTTTTTACAGATTATCGCATTACCGCGCAGTGTTCAAAATTATGAAAATTTCCGCAACCTGACGACATCGTTATGTTTGTCCAGGCACAGATAATCATATAAAAACAATTGAACGAAATGGCGGTCATTTTCGAATTACCAAAGAGGAGGGCTGAGTAATTTTTTTTATTCAAACTTTTCTTTCACTTTTATACTTAGGCTGCGAACTTTTCAGCCGCCCCTCGTATAAGCCTACAGATCTTAAGGTGCATTTAGACCAAACGAGCATTCGCTTATTCCATCCCCCACTCTAGGAAATCAACGAATCTCGACGAATCACGTTTTGTGTAACGAACGAATTTGAGTGAGAGTGGGGGATAGAATCAGCGAATGCTTGTTTGGTCTAAATGCACCTTTACGCTATGATAAAGTATCACATTTCTTCCTACATAACATGAAAAGTTTTAGTTTTTGTACTAATCAAATTATTTTATTCAAATAATATAATTTGTGTTTAAAGTGAAGACCTCTCTACTACATGTACCTATAATAAAATCTCAATTAAGATAAATTATCATATTATTATACGAATTTTAGGTATTACTAACACCAAAAACTAAGAGCGTAGGTACGGTCGAGGAATTTAATTTCCTACCCATTTCGTATCTTCATGTCATAGTAGCTATACTATGACAGTCCTAGCAGCTTTCATACTGATTGTCACTGTGACAAGGTACGAAATGGGTAGGAAATCAAATTCCTCGACTGTACGAGTCTCAACTCAACTATAACTTGGTCTTTTTTATTTGCTATTATGGTATTTTAATATAGTATCCTACTTCTATCCTCAAAATGAGTCAAAAACTGGCTTTATTAAGAACGCTCATGTCCGGCTGCCTTAATTTATGCCGTCCGTCCGTTGCGCCACGCTTTTTGCTTCTGGCTTATGCAATGGTAGAAAGGACAACTTTTTATAAGCATATTCAAATTTTATTTTAGTTAAGGGGTGCAAAAAACTGTAAACGTCAAAGGTCAAAGGCGCCTAGCCTTGTAAGGGATTGCATATACCCGAGAAATTTGACCGGTGGTTGCTAAGACCGAGTGGCCGAGGGGTACAGGCATCAGCCGCGAAAGCTGAGTACGTGGGTTCGATCCCCACCTCGGACATAGGTGATCTTGGTCGTTTTTCTTTGGGATATGACATCTAATATTTATAATTTATATAGTATTAAGTAGTGTGACTACTGGAGAAAAATTAAAAGTACAAATCAAAATATTTAGTTAATAAATAATTTTATTTGTACTTTCGCAATATGTTCAATAGATGGCAGCACCAGTTCTCTCTAGCTATTCTAGAAGGCTGTAAAGTATTCTAAACAGGAGGTGCAGGCATGTATTGCTTACCCTCAGAGAATGGTCAAAGGCGGCTAGCCTTGTAAGGGATTGCATATACCCGAGAAATTTGACCGGTGGTTGCTAAGACCGAGTGGCCGAGGGGTACAGGCATCAGCCGCGAAAGCTGAGTACGTGGGTTCGATCCCCACCTCGGACATAGGTGATCTTGGTCGTGTTTCTTTGGTATATGACATCTAATATTTATAATTTGTAAATGTCAAATTACAAATTCTGGGTTCTGGAGTTAGGGGAAAAATCTTCAAAAAGTTTTTACATTGGGATCATAACTTCGATATTGTTAGTCCATAGGTAATCATGCTAGCTAAGGTCAATGATGCTGGAGTAGGGGTGGCAAGGCATCAGAAATAAATAATTTATTATAGGTAACCATTGTGATTGAAGACAGAGTAAAACTTCATCAAAACTGATTTCACTGGGTTTTATTTCTTTTCACAAATATTAATTTATAATGAACACTTCTATTTAGTTTCTACTTCGACTACTGCCAATGGAATGAATCCCACTGACTGATAGTTCTGCCATTTTATTACCTCTCGATAGTCGTTAAACATATAGTAGAGGGGTTTACAGTTGAAGTCAAATATCAACCGTAGGTACTAATGACTTTCTTTGTTATCGAGATATAATCATGTGGCTTACTATTTAATCATATATACATAGTACAGTTACAGTTTTGTTTGTAATACATTAAAATAAGCTAACAATTGTGACCCCTTTACATGAAGACGACCCGACCAAGTAAATGCAAGTCCAAGCAAAGTAGATCACCAAAAATTGATATAAAGCTGGCACCAAAAATCGAAATTTGCAACCAAAAATGTTGTAACCCGTCTGCAATATGGATCTTGATCAGCATTATACATCAGTACATCACCATCCAATTTTAATAATATAGAAGACGTAGTTGTAATTCTTTAGGAATGCTCCAGTAGCAATAGTGTTTGCTTTCAAATATTAACAATTACTTTTTCCAAGCTACCTGATTATTTTAACCCCATTTTTTAGATTTCAGTCTTTTTTTTCAGTGTACCCTTCTAATGACAACTGGTATTTACTAATTAAGTTTTTATTCTTATTTGTTTGTTATTATATGCAATACAATACAATACAATAACTCTTTATTGCACCTCAAAGACAATAACAAAACAAATAATAAAAGTACATGTTTGAAAGAGGTAAACAAAAGGCGGTCTTTTCGCTAAAGAGCGATCTCTTCCAGACAACTTTTGGGTAGAGGAGATAAGAAAGTAAAAGTTGATATATTTTATTTGATATATTTTTCTTAGTTTATGCACCACCTACTGGTGCATAAACTGAGAAAAATAGTCTGATGGCTAAGGAATGTAAAAATAAACACAAAATGCAAATACATATATATATATAAATAGATACACATAGAAATACATATAGATATTATAAAAATACAGATACCTACATCACATAGTGAAACTACGAAAAATAATTAGTTTAAGTCAATTGGAATGAAAGGAGAAAATAAATAAAGAATTCAAAACTAAGGAAGTGACAGATAATGTTTCTTAAGTAATGATTTGAAGGATGCAATCGATTCGGCACGTCTAATTCAATAGGGAGTGAGTTCCATAGTCGAACAGCTCGAAAGGTGAACGATGAGTTATAAAATTTGGAAGAGGATATATATGGTGTCTAGAATGGATTTATTTTCTTGGCATGAAAGGCTTTCTTTATCTGTTTTTTTTTGCAATTATATTTATTTATAATTTTACGTATTGTATTGTATTTTTATTGTAAAATTGTAATCGATATCCTTGTATGGTATCTTTTCATTTTATTAAATGTCATGTTAATAGCAATCTACAGTTAACATCGTCTACAGGCCTTTGTTTTATGTTTTAATTAAAATAAGTAAATACTTTATTTATCCTGTCTATTATTATCCAAGGATACAAAGTAAGTGTAACAAGTCCACGGCTGTCCGGGAATTTAGAATGTGTGTCTGTAAATCTTCCTATGCAATGAAAACACTCTGGCCGCACTTTTTGTTGCAAAACTGATTTACTGGACGTAATAAATTCTGCATATTTTCGTGTCGTAGTCTAAGAGATAAGACGAAAACTTACATCGTTGACTCCTACTGAGTGCGGTATAGTAGGTTTATTGGTAAGATAAGATGAAACGGATTTTGTATGGGGTAAGATTAAAAGCTACCAGTAGACGCTGTGCCAGAAAGACAACTTTTTGTCTTACCCTATTAAAAAATCGTTTCATTTTACCCCACCTTGCCTTAGTATATTTAAGGGGACATACACATTGGCCTAGTACCACGGTAAGCTAAATTAAGCTTCGTGTTGTGGATACGTAACGATGATATTCACGTATTTTATTCTGATAGTATAAATTCTTTCTTCACACAAAACGTGAATCGTCGAAATTCGTTGATTTCGAAGAATGGTGGGGGATAGAATGATTGCTCGTTTAGTCAAAATACATCTTAAAATGCTGTACTCACCTTCCCCGCGAACTTCAAAATTCGTAAATATTGATGATTTTTCGGATTTTGAAGTTCGCGGTAGTGCCGCTGAACGAGAACGACTGCGGTTCAGTCTTCGATGATCGTGTTCTTTCCCTTCGGGGGAGGCCAGAGTTGGGAAAAAAGTAATATAATTACTCCTTCAGATTACTTTTGTATGTGTACTTTGTAATATTTATTACAAACCACTTACTTTTTGCGCAACTCTGGGGGAGGCATGCATTAATGTCGCTGTTATGATTGTTATGAATAAATTAAAAGTGTTAAAAAACTTACAAATTTTTGGCGCTAGCTCTTAGTGGACGAAGGCGGCACAGCGTACAGTCGGCTTCCGCAACTGGAATAAACTTTATTTTCGGGTTAGCATTTCTTCGAGTGAATTTCCTGACTGGTGTTATTAATATTAACTGCAAATGTTGCTTGAATTTAATTTTAATATACCTCGAAGGAAATGTGTATTTTTAGCTTAAAAAGAATTTTAAACTCGGGACCAAAATACCTACTGCTATTGAGAGCTAGGTTATACGGGATCTGTCTTACAATTTTTTACCTACCTGGCAAGAAATAAACTTGATTTTAGTTTGTCAGTTTTTACGAAACAAACCAACAGGCATGATGACTGGCAAGTCAAATCAGCATATTTTTTCGAAATGTCAAAACGATCACCACTATGGGATTTTATATGAAATACTCAAAAGTGACGTCACGTTTGAGTACTGCCAAATGACCTACTCTTTTAAGTTTTTTTTCAATGTATTACATAGAAGTGCTGTACAAAAATTACTGCAATCTATATCTTAGTAATAATTTCTTCGTGTATTATGTCGTGCATAATGTTAAAATAATTTATTTTAACTACAGTCATCATCCTTATTGTAACTTTGTCTTAATTGGATATAATTTAAATTTGATCATAGTGAATATTATGTTTTAGTAATTAGGACAATATACCTCAGGAATATAAAACAAGATACAGAAAATTAAATCTCGGTACCGTTAAATTTCTGTGCAATTCATAAAACTACATGAGAAATAAAATTATTGATGTTTATGTAGCCCATTTCTCGATAAATTTTCATGATTAATTCCTATCGAATTTTACGTTTTACTAATGAGGTAACAATTTTATTTATGTTCAAAACTGATTAATGTGCCCGTCCAATCTCAGGCTCGATGAAATATTAAAGGAAATCGAGGCCGGGCTGGGGAATTACTAATTCATTCTTGGCTCGGCCTGAGATGTTTCAAATCGGCAATACTGTTCCAGCCGATTTCTGAGTCCAGAAGATATTGTATAGGTCTTATGCATATTTTTTATTCCGAAATAAATCATAGAAGATATGTAATGTCTCAGATTACAAGAAAGTAGGCCGTGTGGTGACAGCAGTAAGAATACATTTGTCACCACCCCAACTCCTCCTGCGGGTGTCGTAAGAGTCGACTAAGGGATTGAAGTGTCACTGACCATTATTTGATAAAAGATTGATGATGGGCAGCAGCGTCATCATAGAGGTCACACTACTGCGATCGCCAATTCGCTTGCCCAGTGTGACGATTATGGGCATTTACCACCTAATACGTCTATACGCATAGTCAATAGGAGAGACCTACGTCCAGCAGTGCACTACCATAGGCTGATGATGATGATGCAATGTAAAATTACTTTTCTAGGACTTCTTTAATACGCCACTGCTGGACTGCGACTGAGACCACGGGTGTAACTTCATGACCGAAACGTAAGGATAATTTGTCAGCCTCCGTAGCCTAGTTGGTAGTGACTCTGCCTACGAAGCTCGAGGTTCCGGGTTCTTTAGTTCTTTAAGTATTTATCACAAATATTTGTTCCTTGGTCATAGATGTCTATGTCTATGTATTTAAGTATCTATCTATTATATACTCGTACATCGTCGCCTAGTACCCACATCACAAGCCTTAATTGTTACCGTGGGACTAGGTTGATGGCTAAAACTTTAGCTAGCGGCACATGCTGAGTGGTATCCATTTTGGTGTTAGCCTCCGTAGCCTAGTTGGTAGTGACCCTGCCTACGAAGCTAGAAGTTCCGGGTTCGAATCCCGGCGAGGGCATTATTTGAGTATAATTATATTTATCACAAATATTTGTTCCTTGGTCGTGGCTGTATTTAAGTATCTATGATATATTTATCTATTAAATATATCGTCGCCTGATAGCCCAAATCACAAGCCTTAATTGAGCTTACCGTGGGACTAGGTCGATTTTGTGTAAGATGTCCCAAGATATTTATTTTTAGGTTATGATCTATTTCAATTAAAGTTTGCCTTTTATGCCAAATAAATAAATTGTATTCTATTCTTTACTGACTTTTTGTTTAAGATTGTCAATAGTCTCTCCAAATACAATGTTACTATGTACTGGTGTACTCAGTCTTCTTCTTCTACCTAGAGTTATCCCGGCCTTTGCCAGGGTCCGCTTTCCTGCAACATTTCCTCCACTTTGCGCGATCCTGGGCATCTTCTACTGTAAGCCCATTCACACTCATATCAGCCTTCACGACATCTACCCATCGCTCCTTTGGTCAGCCACGGGGTCGGGGGCCGTCAAGGGCTAGGTTAAGTATTTACTCAGTAATACAAAAAAAACTTTCTAACTGTTGTACCTCGCCTCGCGTAATGTTCAATAAACTCCGACGCATCCCGGAGACTCGCAAACAGTAATGTATCTTGTTTAGTAAGTTTTAAAACTCCCACGCCGGTCCAACTTTCTCGTGTGGTTTGAGATATTGCACTTTGATTGACCTGAAGTTAGGGATAAACGTAGTCTTCTGGGACAGCCAATATCTATCTATATTAATTACTAGCTGTTGCCCGCGTTTTCGTCTGCGAAGAATTTTGTTGGCGCTATTCTGGGAACTATGCAGTATGGTCATATCGTCGTTTGGTGGTTACATGAATATGAATAGGACCTGGTGCGGGAGTCCGCTGGATGCGGGTGGCGCAGGACCGGCATTGTGGCAATCTTTGGGGGAGTTCAGCAGTGGACGTCTTTCGGCTGATGTGATGATGATGATGATGATGATGATGAATATGAATTAATGTAACCACCAAAATGACGAAATTGAGGTAAGTATACCGTTCGACTGCAAATTTCCTGCTCTATCGAACGGTATATTTAAAATATTGATATCCAGAAAAAAATTGTTACCAAAAACTTTACCATTTTATTAAGTTTCTGGGTTTTTTATTAATGAATGTAAAGGTTTTAAAAAATCATAGACCATAATTTTGACGTAAGTACGAATTTGCAAGTACAAAATTATCACTATTTCACATTTTGGATGAATACAATCAAATTTGTTTTGGTCTGTATCTAACCGTAACATACAAATATACAGACACTTTGTGTTTTTTATTATTAATAGAGTTTTTTAAGAGAACACACACGAAATTATGAAATCAGCCATTAATACCGTTCAGCATCTGATACACATGTATTGGATGTACAGAGAAAGTACGCAAAAAAAAAACAATATTGTTTATTTTTCTGTGTAGGTCTGTTATGATTATGTTGTCTCTTTGGAGATATTTTATATCCAATATAGTTTTGATGTAGGTAACTAACAGAATAAAAACATTTCTCTATGGCACCTCTGGGTGCAACTTGAACGATCAGAAATTTATGAAAAAAAAAACACGGCCTGAGATCGTACTTTGCAGCCTTTTAAGCACTAGTCTCATTGTTTTTTTACCAAGTGAACAGCGAAAGTTTATTGTTCACTTGCTACTGTTTTAGTTGTACTTAATCCAAAAGTCAAGCATTAGAGTCTCCCCCTGGAGGATAATAAGTTTTCAAAATTTTTAGTAATATTTATTTGCAAAACAGGTCTACTCAATAAGGGTTTATGAGAAAATAAAGACAGAAATATAAGAAATAAGGTTATAATAAACACAGATAATTGTGGTATCAGTGTTTAAACTGCCGCACTATTACACTGAAAGCGAAAAAACAAAAAAAAACTTTAAAGTTCAGTTTTCCTGGAACTAAACGCAGAAAAATCCTCTCAAAGTCCGCGCGAACTAAAACAAAACTTGTAATTAGCAGCTTTCATTTCCTTATTTATCCTGTGGCTTTATTCCTGTATGTTTGGTGCATCGGCATTACAAGAGAATTGTATTGATATTTTAAAGACGAACGGGTTTTAATCGTAATATTTTCTTCGCGTAAACTTACGTTTAATTATATCCTGACGTTTCGGGCGTGACGTTTCACCCGTGGTCGCAGGTAGACTGGCGAGAGAACGTATCAACACCTTCGAGCTGCGCGGGTATAATTAAATGTAAGTTTACGCGATTTTGACCCGTTTGTCTTTAAAATATGAGTGATAATCGTGAAAGTTTAAATCAATTAATCAGTCACTACTAAGATGTTAGGTAAATTTTTACTGTAGTTTATCAGCCTTTGTGATAATTCACTGACTATTAAAGAGTTAGCGTCGTTAACGATACAAGCAGCCCGCCTGCAAATATCCTCTCATTGAATCTCCTAATTAAGAAGTTATTTACATTTTACTTACATTCCTTTTTTTTCAAACGAATAGGTGAATCTAGAGGTGACTAGCAAATATCATACTTGTGTAATAAATAGTTGTCCTTCCGATTGGCAAATTGAATCACTTACAGTCTCACATTCATGTTAACAAACACTAGTAGATACATAGGGTAAAACATGATTTTGTTTTTGTCGTCAACTAAGTTTGCTTTAGCATACAGTTTTGTTATAAAGTCAGCATCTGTAACAGTATCTGATAAAGGAGAGTATGGGCTCAAAAAAGTTTAGTATCGTATTGGAATTGAATTGCTATTTCTGAATGAATCGCATGGTCAACTCGGATTTAAAAGTTTAGAGCCAGCCACACAAGTCTAAACTCAATCATGGCCGCGATAGGTCAGAGCGTAAAACAATATTCTGGTTGATCAACACAAAAAGTATTATAATCGCTTAAAGAATATGATGACAAGAATATCAACCTTTAAAATGGACAAGTTTAATGAATCTGTAAAGTAGCATTTGGCTCTTTAATTCAGGAATGTTCTTCACATCATAAAGACTGGTACCCGATCTTCAAATTATAAAAATCTCGGCTAGTATTCGTTTGCAGAGATAGACTTTCATTCTGAATAAAATAGATGAACAAATAAATCACTTTCATGTCACAAAACATTTGGCACTACCACTTAATCACAACGTTTCGGACAATTTCATTATTTTATAAATATAATTTCATGGCAGGTGGACCAAAATTCTAACGGACTGGTGACCACTTCAAGGAAAAAGAAGATCCTCCAGCTCGATGGGCCTACGATATTACGAAATCTGTGGGATTGGTACAAGACCGGGACGAATGGCGTACACAAGGGCTGATGATGATGATGATGATGATGACATAATTTGAACATCGACTTCTTGTTAGCACTAGTAGCGATGTACCTACAATTACATGTTATTCAAGTAAGCTTACGTGTTTTAAGCAATTTGTTTAATTGAAAAGAAAAAGAAGTACGTATACCTATACAATTGTTAAATAATGTAACTTCCAGTGGCCTATTTCACCATAATTACAAGTGTGACAATTGTAAAATATCACTTTTACAGACGTCACAGGCCTCCGTAGGCTACGGCTACCGCTTACTATCGGACGGTCCATGTGCTTATTTGCCACCAACATAAAATTATTACTGATAACGTTATTAAATCGTTAATAAACTACTTTTTATTTTCCGAGACCCGTGACAATTGTCGCAAGGTTTAGTACAATTCTCATTCAATCTTGACATGAGGTTCAGCATATATTATGTCGGAATTTCGCTACAATTGTCATGTTTTTTGTGGCAATTGTAATTTTGCTTCACAAAAACTAGTTAATTACTGCTGATTTATTAAAGTTCCTGCACTACATTTTATGTTGGTGGCAAAATAACGCACGGCCCTTCCGATGGTAAACGGTAACTGTAGCCTATAGACGCCCCAGATTGGAGAAACAATAAATTTACAATTGTAGGACTTGTCAATGTGGTGAAATTGGGGCCAGATTTATTATATTTTATTTACACTGCGACCATATATAACATGGACGTCTAACGCCAGCTCAAAAATGCCCCCAAAACAAATTGTTCAATTGTGCCAAGATGGGCAGGACAAGGACATAGCGCTTTCCTTAACACCGCGCATATTTCAGCGCAACATCTTTGACAAATGTTTATAGAATATAGCCAATTAAAAGTTTGATGGACCAATCACAACTATTTTTAAATGGCGGTTTCTATAGATTGAAATTGAATTTCATTGCCGTGATGATTAACGAGGGGGTGACATTTGTCAACTAAAATTCAGGACCGTTTTTGAAAGGCAATTTACTATGGCGTGCGGCTTCCAAGTTTTATTTGTTCGTAGCCTTTACAATATTTATTTATGCACTCATACATTATCATAACTCAATAAATATTGAACATAACTAATACCTACAGATTAAACAACGAATAAATTGCATTCATTGCGCCCAAACTTACTCCCAGAAGTGCATTATGCTACGTGCCATGACTAAACAAGTCGTTCATTGTGAATACGATCACCCCTATTCGGAGGACATAAGCCCTAATATCCCCTGGCATGGAATCGAATTTACATAAATGCAATATGTAGCTGATGGGAAATGAGCAAGTTTCTTTAACGAGTTTCGGTTTGATTTTAATAGTGTTTACTTTAATTATGTTATTGGAAATGTGAATTTGCATCATAATTATTGTAATATACCTTTCTCCTTCCTGGTTTACCGATTGTGTATGTAAGTACGATTGAGTCGCTTTTTGACGGCAGTAAGAATGCCATTGTCATTCATGGGCATTGTATTTAGAAGTTTATTTTTGTTTCCGTAGAATTGATTGTCTCATCACAACACCATTGCATTGCCTGTCATCATCTTAAAAACTTATATCTATTTACGTTATTCTACACGTATCTCTACCTAGTCCACAATTATTACAATCCAATAGTTTTAATATTTTATGTATTTTTTTATTATGATAATGTAATTTTTATTGCTATAATTACTACTGTGACGTAATGTTTTTTTCGTCACACTTGCTGCCTAAGCGCGCCATTGCTTGCGCGCGCAGCGGGAGTAATAGAAAAGTGAAATTCCTTAGGGAGTAATAGAAATGTCAGTACATCATTTAATAATGTTATGTCTTAAAACTTATTTTTTGTCGGCAAGTGTGATGAAAAACATTGTATGCATCACGGTCGGTAAGCGGAATACTAACTCGAGTCATAAAAACCTTCTAACACTCTCGTTAGTAATTCCATACTTACCTCCCTTGATGCACAATGTACTAATAAAAATCTATTATTGCCCATGGGTATAATGACGCACCTGCACCTATGGCGCGTATCGCCCGCGCGTTGACACAGTAACCTTTCAGGATGCTTAGCCAAGTTGCCAATCGCTAACACTTAGTAGCGTATCATCATAGTTTTCCCTCTCTATCACTCTTTCATATTAGTGCGAAAAAGACAGTTAGGTGCCTTTCGTTTACGATTGACAACTTGGCTGAGCACACAGTGGCTTATAATTACAAGTAATAATTGTAAAATATCACCGTTACTGACATCATAGGCCTCCGTAGGCTACGGCTACCGCTTATACTATCGGACGGTCCATGTG
>JALPQI010028646.1:0-15517 GCA_025490895.1 Thaumatotibia leucotreta | reverse complement strand
ACCCATATTTGTTGTTTTAGTTCCCAAACATTTCAACTGCAACTGTGTTTTCACAGCATTAAAACTTATTATTTCCGCGCGTTCGTCCATAAACACGCGCGCGCACGGTTCGCACATAAATCGCCCGAATATTCGGATATCCCGAAAATTCGGGATTCGGGAGCAATCCACGAGTCGCACGACTTCCGTGCGTGGGATATTTATGTCGTGCGTTCGCGGAATAGACACCTGAATTTATTGGTGGCGTAAATTAGATTAAGTTTATTTGTGTTGTTGTTTATTACAGAGCATAATTTTGCAGTTTGGATGGCGCTTGTAAACTCGTGGCGGCCGTATATCTTAGCTACAAATTAGAATATCCCAATGTTTACATTTAGGTATTTTGTTTACTCACCGTGGTAAAAATAATGAACTATTTGTTAACTTATAAGTAGGTAATTATATATTTTAGGGTAAAACTTGTAAGAAACCTATTCAATCCTAATATAGTCGTTGTCTGTCGTGTGTTTATTTTATATGACGTAAAGAGTTTGTAATTTCTTTTATTCGATTTGGTAAAATAACTATGTATAATTTAATTACTCGTTTAAATTTACAGACACGCTTACTACTCATTCATATTAAATTTACTTATTATAATACAGACACTCTCTCTGATAGCTCCACTGGATTGTTCCCTTGGTGCCAATTAGCTTCCTAGCTACGCCCGTACATCAACTCAAAATTTATTGCAATAGTATTAAGTTATCATAAAAGTGTTCAAAATGAAAATAACCTATTACTTAAACATGTGAGAGAAAACATATTTTTAATAAAGCGTAAAATTTTACGATATCCAATAGGCGTTAAATCATAACTTAGATTTATAGCTGAACTGTCCCACCGTACACATAAAGTAAATCCGATATTTTTAAACAAGTTAACAAATATGCAAATACAAATTTACATCACGATGGGAGCTGGCACCTCGCTGAGCATGCTTTATGACATGCGTACATCAGATACACTACCCATACAAATTATAACCTTAAAATATACAGCTAACCCAAACCAATACAAGCACTTCTACATTTACTTTCAAACCTTGTAACAGATGTAAAAGCGTTCTATTTCGAATGATAAATTGAATATGAATTTGAAATTTCTTCGGTGCGGCAAACATAACCTCAAAGTCGATTTTCGTCCGATCCTGCCCCCAAAAGACGTAAGAGCAAGATACTAGAATTTATGCAGACGCCCGGACAGTGTACGGGACGAGTGCATATATCAATTTCTTGTTTGAAGCAATGATAAATTAGTTGAGATACGGTACGGAGAAACATCATACAAATTATTGGTGCGAGACAATGGAATGGAGAAATTATCGTCATCACTTGTTCGTTTTTTTTACCTACCAGTTTGATTACGATGGTTAAAAGCTAATAAAAAAATCCAAATGTATTGTTAAAAATCAAATACTATATGTATGTATTTATTACTATACTATTTTGTTTCATCGATAAGTGTAGTTTTACTTGCAACAAACACAATAATACTCATTTTGCATGTAGATTTTGTTACTAAATAATCGGATGGTTGGAAATTATATTCTGACAAACCCACTTTGTTAGCAGAAAAAGCGGCAAAAGTTTTGGCCACTCAAAACGTTTTGAATTTCGCTCCGTTTTTACTGCTAAAATAGTTTAGCCGCATATTTTTTATAAAAAAAAAGAAAATCATTATTACCATAAAACGGGTTAATTTTTGTTAGTAAAATGTTAAACGTTATCTAATCAAATTAGTATTCTCACTGGCTAGAAAAAAAATGGCTCTTTTTCAGTTTAAAACTTTAAACTTGGAACGCGCGGCGCGTGCCGCGTGCCGTGGCGCGGTAAATCATGCGAGAGAGATGGGCCGGACTCCCGGCTACGCGATAGCCTGTGTGTCTAGGAATAGTGGGATGAAAGCGGTCATACCTTACAAGGGAAAGTAGGCGAAATCTAATTACAGGTGGCGCTCTTCTCTACGACGGGCATGGAAGATCGATGTTACCTGGGAACATTTCTTAAATGTTTATGCAAAAGTCCACAAACATCGTACAATACCTAGTGATTTTTTGTGTGCATCGGAAAACAGAGAATTTCCGTAAATAAATATTACATAGTACCTTAAGTAAATACCTAGAATTTAGCTTTTGATGCACTGACTGGTTCGTTTCATTATGGCGATTCCATTTTGCATGAAAATGAAGCGAAATTTTAATAACAAACACTTCACTGGACCGAATATATCAAAATATAAACGATAAGGTACCTATAAAATTGTATCCCAACTCTAGAACTCAAATTCACTCACACCAACACCATTATCATAAAAGCGGATTTTCAAATGAATTAACCTCTATCGGAAGTCGGCCGTCCCTCCCGCGCCGGTCCTGTAATCATAATTTAATTTATTATTTTTATACGCCAATAAAAATAACTAAGTTAATTATAAATTAATGTCATTATACGGGACACGTGACTTTGTGTTTTATTATTGAAGTTGTGTTACTTTTGTGGCGTTTTCCTCGAATAAATTAAATTAACAGAGCTTAATACATTAGCATGCTTTAACCTAATAGCGAGGTGAATAGCTCGCCTCGCAAATGCCACCCCTATATTTGGCGCAATGAATTTCAAGTTTATAGTTAAGACTTAAGTATAAGAGCGAAAAAAGTTGTGGGATTTAAGTACGTAGGTAATTTTTATTCAGCTTTTGGCATTATTCGATGTGCATTTCAACTTATTTGAGGTTTGGCAATGTTACTTGTTACAAGAGTAGCGATTTCATGAAGTATAAACATACATGAAACCAAAATTTTATAAAAAGTTTTGAATTAAAATTTCAGAGCGCGTATCAAAGGATATTGAATCGAACTTGTCTCATCAAGTCATCATTTCTCAAAGTGACTGAAGATTGTCATCGTAAACTTTCCGTCGACCCGTCATAAAGTTTACCCGCCCGCTCTATCTTTATTTTATGAAATTTTCAAACTGCTTACGTCACGCGCTGTTTATCATGGGCCATAAACTACACGACCTTCCGGTGCTAGCATGTTATCATGACCTTATTTTGTGTTAAGAAAAAAGTGCCTATTCGGGCAAGAAAAAAGATGACTCATGTTCACACCATCCGTCGGGGAAGCGATCGAATAAAGGCCGTCATACACGTAGCGATCTTATCCGATGCCAAAATATACCTAAACCATAAGCTTCCTACATTGTGAGAGAGACGGAGATATATTACAGCTAGGTGTCTTAAAATACCGTACGATCTGAGATCTTACCATATATTAATACAGGGTGTAATCGATAAGTGTTTACAGGCCATAATTCGGTAAATATGAGAGATACCAGAAAAATTTTAACTGATATCGGAAGTGCATTACCCAACGAGTAAAATTACACTAATAACTTTTTTGAAATATAATCAGAAATATCTCAAATATTAACTTCAAACCCTCCAATACATTTAGTACGTAACCGTTCATTCAAAGACTAGTTTAATACGAATATTTTTTTAATTAAAGAATAAATGTTAGATTAATTCGTTCATAAACGGTAGTATTATTATTTTATTACAGTGTATTCGTACAAATAACGAATCTCTAACAATCTCTTACGACACCCGACATGCTTTAAGGCTGTAAGTCGTCATACTAAATATATGGGAGCGTTTTAAGTTAGTTTTTAAAATATTACTTCATCTATTTAGAAAAAGTTATTTATGTAATTTTACTCGTTGGGTAACGTAATTACGATATCAGTTAATTTTTATCTGATATCTCTCATATTTACGGAATTATGGCCTGTAAACACTTATCGATTACACCCTGTATATCTAGCAGCTCGGTATTTTAAGAAATACGATATCTTAAGGCCTTCCTCCTTCTCTCTCAGAATGTAGGTGCTATAGAGACATACATAAAAGTATGTCTCTCTCTCTCTCTCTCTCTCGCACTCTCTCTCTCTTTCTGTAGCACTATACTTTGTCGTGTAGTGCCAAGCTATGCGTCACTGTATACCACTTTTGATTCTCAATTTTATAGGGGCTTTTCATAGGTGAAACAAATTCACTATGCCACCTTGCGATAAAAATGGCATAAGATACCAAACCCGAATTTAATTTAAACGAACACTCATTCTAGATGCTGTACGAATATGAACTTTTTTATTGACTTTGAGTAAATTGCTTCGCATTTGTGGTTCACACGATAATTTATTGTAATAGCTCTGACGATCGCTGAGCGATGCTATACGTATGCTAAACAGAGGGTTCACGATGGATGGAGGACCGAGCACTAGGGTTATGTTGTACTGCTAGGTTTGTTCTACTTTGTGTAAAGTGATTTGGTTCCATCAGCTCCATCACATTTTTATGGTTCACACATTACATTTTAATAGTTGCGAACGCTGATGCTAAAGGAAAGGTATGCTACGCAGAGGTGCGATCACGAGGCACGATGCGCAAGTAATGGAGCACTGAGCACTGAGGTTACATTGTACTGCTAATTTTGTTTTAGTCGAGATAGTGGGGATTGAGTGATTTAAAAGTAAGCTTAAAAGTATGTCGTTGTCGTACGTCGTGACTATACATTTTTATACAGTCAACGAGAAGTGAAACTTCTAAGAAAAATATAATTGTATTTATGAAACGCTATCAGTTATCGGTTAATAAAAATATTTTTAATCTAACAACACCTCGAATGTCACAATACTGCACCTCTTCATTTCATTAAGCATAATTATTATATTTTGCATGAAGTACCTACTCAGTATTTCAATAGGTGAATTTTGTTCTACTAACAACTTGAAGTCAAAGTCAAACTATTATTTATTCAAGTAAGCTTATTTATAAGCATTTTCGAATCGTCTGACATTATAAACCCTACACCTTTCCTGAGAAGAACCAGTAAGAAACTCAGGTGGACTTATTTTTTCAAAACAGTATAATAATACATCTTATTAAAATAACATGCATTAAAGAATGTATTACATAAAAAAAAGATTATTATAGACATTTTTATAAAAGAGAGAAATAAATAAAGGATCATAATATTAAACAAAAATAATTATTATTGTACAAGTTCACAATATTATTAAGTATCTATATCTATACTACTAGAGATGTAAAGGTCCTCTAGTTGTCAGAATAAAGATAAATTAAGATTTAGAGATGTAAAAGGTCTCTAATCGTCATGATTTTAACAATAATAATAAAATAGAAAATTAACAATTTAATGACAATCACAAAGCAACTATTCTTATTATATAAAAGACAACAGCCAATACCTATTTAAACATGACATCACAGTAAAATAAACTCAAATATTAAATTAAACTAGAGATGTATACTCTCTAATGTCAATAATACATAATTTTGCAGATGTAAAGTGTCCCCAATGTCAGTTAATAAATAATAATAATGATTTGGAGGTGTAAAGAATCTCCAAATGTCAATAAAAAGTAAATAAAAAGGTGTATGAAACAAATGTTTCATGTCAGAAGACAGTTAAACTAACAGTGTTGTAAACTAGTGCTACAGAATACATAATTATTATGTATCCAATAAGTCAAAATTTTGTTATATAAGGAGATAAATGGGCTCCATGGTGAAATTAGATGCTAAGAATAATAAATAAAATTAATAATTTTGGAGGTGTAAAGGCTCTCCAAACGTCAAAAAAAATAATAACGTAGAGTGATGAACAATAATGTAGAGTAATAACGTGTCACATAGTTACTCGTATCGGATTATTTATACCAAAAATACTCGTAAACTTACAGAATGGTCGCTGAGGGACTAAGCCACGAGGCCCAAGTGGAGCATTCAATATATAAAGAAGATGGGTCCGGTAGGCAAATTCGCTGACATATTACGGGCAATATACGAGATATAGTGCGTGTTCTAACTCGGGCCCTATATTTTATAGCCAGGGCGATGATTATGAGTAGGGCTGGCTTCCCCGGCCATGAAAAAAGGGAAAACTATTTGCCCGAAACTTTCGAGAGAAAGAAAACTTCAATCTTACGAATAGGTATTTCTGACATGGTAACAAAGTTTAATATCGCAATGTAGATACATGTTGTATTTTTTTCAACCAATTTTTTATCTATACTCGACGAGTACCTAAGTACTTATTAGATATATTTTTATTTTTACTTTTCCTATTTCTATTCAATCACTACATATTAGTATTATCAAACCACGATTACAATGGGATTCGAAAATACTGTTGACACAACAGTGTATAATTCAATCTGGGATATCTAATCTATATTCCTAAACAGAGACTTACAGACGATTAATTAATTAATCACTCACAACATTTATAAACAACTCTTTTCTTGGGAAATGTTATATCATTTGTTGTGTCAACAGTACTTTCGAATCCCTTTCTGATTTCGGTTTGATAATATAAAACAAAGTCGCTTTCTCTTTCCCTATATCCCTATGTAGTGTAACGCTTGAAAAGTCCTAGCCTATTTCTACCTACTCACACAGCCCACTACCCCATACAACTCCAACCCCAGAAGCCAGAGAACCCTCAGTATTAATACAAACCCTCAAGGAACCCTAAAAGTTTACCTAATAAAGCTATGGTTCTATGGTATTCTGTCTTGACTATAAATATTTTGGCCAGAAGAAGTGATGTGATCGTCTAAGTAGCGGCAGGACCCCGTAGCTGTAAGTAATAACCTAGATTCTTGAACAAAGAGTGAGAGTTATAGACCTAAAAGCCCTAACTAGGATAATGTAAATACCTAACAAATGATATAATAATCAGAACACTAGTATAACAGGAGAGAAATGATAAAAGGAATTTAAACAGAATAAGATTTATTATTATTAAAATCACGGTAATATTATTACACACACATCGTAGTAGCTGTAGAACAAACACAAATATATGGCAAATATAAGTAGGTATTATAGAAAATGCTAAAGTCAATTGGTAAAGTTAAAAGGCACGTGGTTAAAGGTAAAAGATAAAGATAAGTTTTAGTTAAGTATAAAAGACAACCTGTAAGTATTAAAAAAATATATAAATAATATCCCCTACCCACCGATATAGAATTACAGTTATTATTAACTATTGCAATTCTAACACGGCTAGAGCATTCGGTTGGGTGAATTTGCGAATTCAGTTTATGTCAAACTGTATGTATTAGTTCCTTGGAACAAGAAATATTTAATTTCATTATTAGTGTCGTGACACTATGTATGTACTAGTTCTTGAACTAGATGTGTAAGGAACCATGATCCCTTATTATATTCGTATTTCAGGATTATTCGACATTGCAAATTAACCCGGTCCTTAGGATGGGGTAAGCTCACCTATTCTGAACCAATACGGAAGGTAAATATTTTGTGGGCCTAGGTCCTCTTTTCCAAAAACATGATTTTCCAGTTCCATCAGATGGCAAATCAGGAGTAGATCAAATATGTACCCTTGGGTATATATGTATCGTAATACAATTGGCCTTAACCAAGGTTTGAAGTTTGAGTCTATTCAAGACACCATTGTAATACAGGTTTATATGCATGTACTGTTTCTACGTTCCAAGTATAGCAGAAAACAGTACCTAAAATCACGTTACGATCATTTAGCGCAAACCTGACAATGTACACCTGAACAAACATCAAAACAAACCACTAATCATATATGTAAGTTAATTATTCGTCCATCAAACCATCTTCAGAAAACCAGTATAATCAATTAATTCTGTAAAACTTTATCAAATAAATAAGCTCAATATTATTACTTATACCATTCCACATTCGTCCAGATACCTACCCACTATGGGCCTAAGCTCTTTAACTACCACTTTAACTATACACATACATAAAGATCATATAAGTAATAATATAGACAATTAACGCATAATTAGTTAAGTACTGAAAAAAGCATTATATTAATTCCCACCCTAAAACTTCACAAACAAGAATTATATTGAAAAACAATTAATTCACTTTATCCCAAAACTATTTCGCACTAAATAAACCATACATAGGATAAATAAAATAATTAGCACACTTAAATAATTCACAGATAAAATCAAAACAATAATAAATATAACCGTCCAACTAGCCAACCTTGGTCCCTTTTCATTAGCAATACAATCTAGGTATTGATTATGTATACGCGATTTTTTCAAATAATCGAAATATCAAGATAAGACCTTTAGACACTGACGCTAGACTCCCGAGCGCTTCCCGCCGCGAAGGGATTTCAACTTCAACGCCGCCACTCTGTTACGTAACCCTGGACCTGCCGTCTATCTCTGTCTCTCTTAGGAACTAGAATTTACCCCTGCATCTCGCGTCTCGTTCTTTTATACTCGAATGTATTTATAAATAGAATTCACTCTAGTCAGCGGCTGAGCATCGCGCCGCGAGCCCGCGTCCCGTCCGCCATTTTGTGGACCGATGCTTGTACAAATATTATTTTAACTTAAGAAAGATACATTAAAATAGAATAAGGCTTGGTTATGCATTAACTTTCATAACAAATATACGTACCGTGTGTGTTGTGCGGTGTAGCTTATTGCTTTAAAATAATCCTTTCATTTACTAACACTATAATAACATTCTTAGTCTAACTGTGTGAACTACCGTGAAATACCTACTACATAGCTGTATTTAAGTATACTATTTATAAGTACAATGTGGAGAACAACTTCCGTCATGTATATTAAGGTGTGATATGGTAAATAGAAATATCTATAAGTTAAATAGTTCTGTGAAAATAAAACTGTTAATATTACCTAGCTTTGAGCTTAGGTATACTAACTCCGGAACTAGCAATAAATGGGAGGTAAGTTTAATGTAACCACTACACGTTTCACCATTATATGAACTACAAATTAGGCATTTACCTACGTACAAATATCGTAATTATAAAAACACGATTATAGATAATAATATAAATAATATTATGCAACTCACCAGGGTTTAAACAAATTACCTGAACACTATAGCATAATAGACACTCAGACAGAATTACTACACTGAATCTAGAATCTAAAATAGGTACTTAGGCTACTTAGGAACAAAGTAATGTAATGTTTACTCTTCAATCTCCAACTCAAAGTGATCCCGTCTTCCCGACGACGTTGCCTTATATAGCCTAGGCTACCGACCTAATCCCAGTTTTGTGTTCGGCCCTTTTCACGCCTGCGTACTTACTATGGATGCTGCGAGCGTCACATAACAGAAGCGTCTATTAATCAGACATGCGCAATGAGTATTTAAAAGGCGCCAAACGCTAGCGCCAATTTACGCGTCGCGTCTTGTTTGACCTGCGCAGTAAGCTTTCTCGAAGGACGCTTCCTAGCGTCGCTCTGTTACTAACAGAAGATGGCCTTGGTTTCGATGTTTTGGCGCCAAGCCGTCGCGTCGCTTGGTTTTGACCGTTGATGATTTCCTTTGTGATTCGCGCCAATATCCTAAACTGAGTAATTATTACTACCTAAAACTAAATGAAACAAAAATAATAAAGTTTAATTAAGTAACGGACTTTTGTATCGTTACAGTAGGTACACTTAAAACTACGCAACGGATTTTGATGAGGTTTTTTAATAGATAGAGTGATTCAAAAGGAATTGTTTTTACCAGTATTGTACCCGTGCAAAGCTGGGGTGGGTCGCTATTAAAAAATAAATTATACAAAGGTGCATAAATCAAATCAAAGATAGCAATATATTTTTAAGTTTTAAATATGACACAGACACAATTTAATGAAATAGCTCAAGAATTCAAATATCACGTTCCTCCCACCCAAACTTCTCAACCAAAGACCAGAAAATGAATGACTGCTTCCACCGCACGTGAGGAAGCCGTCCGTTTCCTCGTAATTAAACTAATAAAATCTACTGAAGTCCACGAAATTCAGCGCATTTAGCGCAATAAAATGTGATTTATAAGGGCTTAGGGTCGCCCGTGTTGACACCGGCACGGATAAATTTCACTTAGGAAAAATCTACAGCAGTTACCTTCACTAACTACTATCTCTCTTTATAATCACTGTCACAACTATACCCTGTCTATCGACGAATAGAGTTCAAATTTGACAAGCAATGATGAACATTTCAGTATAAAACCATTGTAAAGCGGTTCACTGAGTACAATTTGGAGCGTCCAAAAGATACTTGGCTTTGAATTAATGTAACCCGTTGTCAGCTTAAGCTCTCGTTGTTTAAATGATTTACGGACATTTTGAAAAGTCTTTGTCCGGTAGCTAATCTATGATTTGCAAGAATTTACTTTATACATTAAACAATTATGCTTAGCGGGTAAGTACGACTTGTACGAGTAGTTACATCAAATTAATTATGTATGTAGGTACCTAGGTAGGTACTATTATTATCGTAAGGACCTCATGGAACAAAAGAAAATCAAAATAATGATGTGTCCTTGGTTTCTTTCCTTATGAATAATATTTTAATTAGATAGTTTTCCTGAGAAGTAAGGATATTTATTTGACATTTTAGTAATGATTTAGAGTGGTATTCTATGAGAAGCTACCTAGCTTTGTTTGAAATTATTGAAAAATTTTACTTGTTCGCTCGTCTTGGATTCCAAAAAGACGCCGATACAGGTTCTTTCCAATGTTTATTTTAGAAAAATAACTGTTTACATTCGAACAATAGCGGCCAATAAAGCAGGGCTGTCGATTCCCGCTACGCCCGAGGCCGCGGCGGAAGGAACGGGAATCGGATCTGCATATCAATGGGCGCCACTCAACTGCACGAGACGAGACCAGCGATTGTCCTTGTCGGGCAGCGGCCCTACCGCGAACTTCGAAATCCGCAAATTTCGAAGATTTGTCTCTATCACTCTAATGACGCCTTCGTTGGAGCAACAGAGAAAAATTCTCGAAATTTACGATTTTCGCGGTAGTAGGCCAGGTGTATAAGGACATATGTAAGGTCAATACTGTCACATTCAATTCATCGGGAAGACTGTTACACAGGACAATAACTAAGTAATCTGTATACCAACGCTTCTGTAGGAGTAGAAACATGGGCTGTAAGGTAGTGATTATTTTTATTGTGCTCACTGTTACATAAAGTCATATGTATAAATTAATTGCATTTACCTCCTAATGCGTCTATACGCATAGTTAGTAGGAGAGGCCTACGTCCAGCAGTGGACTGAGATAGGCTGATGATGTATGATGATGATATGTATAAATATAAGAGTCAAAAAATTCTAGTCGATCTAACCTGATAAGACGGTCTTACTCATATTAGCCATACAGGTATACAAATGCCATGGAAAGTCAACCATATTTGTTTAAGTTCATTTTATTTAGATTCTGCTGACAACGCCTGTTACGCATACTTTCAACAGATTTTTTTTAATACTTTTTAACGCAATATTTTACTTATTATAGATAAATATGCTATTTTATATAGATCTCACACGTATTTGGAGGAAAACTTTATAGGTATTGTTAGATCATCCGATTAAAAATACTATAATAAAACAACCGGAGGATAAAAAGAAATCAGCTAATAGCCGTATTTAAAAATAGCTATATTATTATCCTTACCTTACACTGTTTAAATAATTGTTATTGAGCGACATTTGCATTATAAGCGTTTTTCCCAAGACCCGGTAGCAAGGTCTATTTATACAAAGCCGTCAACACGTATCCCAATAATTGTAATATAAGCGACTCGAATTCGCCACAGCTGTTAAAAGTTGCAACAATGACGCTTTACGTTACGGTTTAATAAATCCTCATTATTCCCACATTGTAATTTCACACCAGAAATGTTAAAGTTATCCCCCGTGTGATGTAAAGCTAAGCTGGGTATTGTGCGACAAGACTTTGTCGGCGATATAAGACGACATATGGCGACGTGCGAGCGTGACAAAGCGGTGCCGCCGGATTAAATACGTGACAAAATGATTAAATGTGACGGGATAATCGCTGCTACGCTTTGATTCAAATATTTACTGAAAGGGTACAAGACCCACTATGTGTACTATCAAATAAGTAATTTCGAACATTGGACACTATTATTCAATAATATATATTTTAACACCCTCTTTCCTTGGTAAATAGAATACGTTACTATACGGAAACGTACATATAAACTAACTTTAACTTGATTAATTGTCAGCCTACGTAGCTAAGTTGGTAGTGACTCTGGCTACGAAGCTGGAGGTTATGGGTTTGAATCCCAGCTAGGGCATTATTTGTGAATGTATTTACCACAAATAATTGGATTTTGATAATGGCTGTCTATGATATTTAAGTATCTTTATGTATCTATCTATTATAATTATAAGTATATGCCTGGTACCCACATAAGCCTTAAAATTGAGCTTACCATGGAACCATAGTTGCTGATTTCTGAAAGAGTGGGCCAATGATAAATGCATTTTAACAAAGGAGGTCGAGACACAAGTGAATTTATCACAGGTCCACCCTATATATGACGTTAAGACTATCAAAAAAATGGTGAATCTTACCCTCATATTATTATTAATATGAGGGTAAGATTCACCATTTTTGCAGTTATAGATTGATCCTTATGGATCAATCTATAACTGTCAAAAGGTCGAATTGTGTAAGAAGTCCCAAGATATAATATATATAGGTATATATTTTTTATTTAATTCTTTATGGTACATAATATGATCCGAAACCAAGACCTTCAGATCAAAAGTGGGATACACCTGATCCACCAGACCATCATGACTCCTGTTGAAAGATGTTTAATTGTTTATTGTTTATTTTTGATTGATTTATTTTATTCTTAACCAGCCTCTAGCCTTGACGCCAGATCTGAGACAACAGGAACTTGGCTTATACAAATACAAATGCACTTTACACGTTGTTACTTGAAGTAAAAAGGGTCATTTGTTTCACAAGAAAAGCGCTCGTAAAGTTAGTACTTACCGCACATTAGCACCCTCACTAGGTAAAGGCTAACGCATGGTTACAACTTACAACCTATAATAGAGATCCGAAAAAAGTAACTTTTGAGTCCTTAAAACATAATTAACAACAAGTAATAATACAGTAACAAGGTGAATTATATCATACAAATATCGGTAAGCTAAATTAGTTATGTCACGATAATTGCAACTGTAACTTGAACCACGAAGTACTATTCTTGCTTGGACACTAATTGTCTTGAGCGTTATAGATTAGATATGCACTCCATGGACACTTCCCCATATATTATATTTTACGCATTTAAAGTTACATCGTCGCTTACTACGAACAAATAAAACATGGAAGCCGCACGCCATGTTAAATTGCCTTTCAAAAACGGTCCTGAATTTTAGTTGACAAGTGTCACCCCCTCTTCAATGCATCACGGTAATGAATTTCAATCTCAACCTATAAAAACTTAAACCGCCATTTCAAAATAGTTGTGATTGGTCCATCAAAGTTTTTATTGCCTATATTCTATAAACATTTGTCAAAGATGTTGCTCCGACATAATAATATGCGCGGTGTTAAGAAAAGCGCTATGTCCTGCTCATCTTGGCACAATTGAACAATTGTTTTTGGGGGCATTTTTGAGCTGACTTTAGACGTCCATGTTATTTATGGTCGCAGGTTGCTTACCATAAATACGAAACATACTTATATTTGTTTACAAATGTTCTGCCTAGGCCGCGTGGCAGAGTTGGGCAAAAAGTAATATGATTACTCCTTCCGATTACAAAGTACACATACAAATGTAATTTTCAGAAGTAATCATATTACTTTTTGCCCAACTCTGCCGCGTGGTGACGGAAGTAAGAATGTATTTGACACCATTCCTCTCTTCCCGTGGATGTTGTAAGAGTCGACTAAGGGATTGAAGTGTTACTGACCATTTATTTATCAAATATTGGTGATGGGCAGCAGCATCACATTCGGTTGATTAACTTGTGTATACCTATAGACTAACTGAGTTTCGTCACGAAGCAGCAATTATTTGTCCATTCTAATTTATTTGTACTTATGAAAACTGAACCTAACACGGAAATCCTGAGGCGTATAGCTTCTACATTTTTTTATTTGTAATTCTACTTAGTAGCATTCTCAGGGATCTTTGGTATTTGCAGAATATCGTAAATCTGCACGGCTCCCGAAAGAACCATTAGCTGACTGTTAACCCACTTTCGGCTCATAAACCTTTTAACGTACTTCGGCTAATGCACGAAAGAATCTATACTCTTGTAGACTAAGATAATGGTGTCTTGTCTTTGAGATAACGCAAACATTTCAATGATCTTTCGATAAGTATCGTTCGCTTCAACCCCAACAGTAAATAAATTATTTGAAAGTAATGTTTCGTATCCTCGTTTTTTTCTGTTGACAAGGATAGGTGCATAGGTGGCACGGATACGAGTATGATTAGTTATTCTAAATCACCTAGATGTAATATGTAGGTATTAGGAATATAAAATCCAGATTACTTACTAAAATAAAGAAATATTCGGAATTTGAGTTAACCATACATGTAGGTAGTAACATAAATCAAATTCAAATGGATTGTACACCCTAATTTTAGTTAGTACAATCAAAACTAAACTAAAACATCATTCGGTTTCATTTAATAAAGTTGAACGCGCTCGTAGCCGTAGCGTGCGTACTTCCAATAATTGTCGTACATTCAAGTCCAATGAAATTATTCTTCCACAGAATCCAGCATGTCCCACAGCGAGCAATAAATAACTTAGCAATTATATTACACTCGAGTACAATGGATGAAATCTGAGGGGCTCATGCGGGGGGCATTACTTGTACATTAAAATGATTACAAATTGGCATTGGATGGGCGCGAATCACGTTACAGTTCAAACAAAGCACACTTACCCTTAAAATAAAATGACGTATGTGCTGCTTCGAATGAAGAGGACGTTTCACAACACACAATAAAATATACACGTTAATTTCGGTTGTAGCCATTCGTTCGATGAGGCTCTAAGCTAACTTAAGTTAAGACTGAAATAATTAAGCCCACCAGACGGTAGCTATACTATACAATGCATTGAACATTAAGGAAAATGTGGTATGTTTAATACATAAAATTCTTTTAGTACTAAAAAAACAGATCATTCATTAAAGTTGCAACTAGGTTATCAAAGTATCAACTGAACGTTTTGTTCTTACTTCTTCTTTCTTTACACAACGCACCCTGATGTAAAATCTAGGCGTTACTCAATCAACAATAAATAAAACTTGTATTTGGAGTATATTTAGTCGTATACGTCCTTTGTCTTCTAGTGGACTCCTGTATGTACTCGCATGGAATTAAGCTGGGTCTGATTCGGTTAAGAAGGAATATGGGTCTCTTGGTGAGAGGGTTTGTGGGGTACAGTCGTTGTGTTGTTATTGTTGGCTATAATCAAGTTTAGAGTTTTATGTTTATTGTAAACATAAATGCAGAATGGCAATCATAAAGTTACGAGAAGATACGTATTTTCAAGTTTCTTATCAGGACCTTTTTTTAGTGTGTCATGAAGTTAACCCGACATT
>JALPQI010028644.1:0-10202 GCA_025490895.1 Thaumatotibia leucotreta | reverse complement strand
AAGTATTTTATCGACTAAAAATATATCGATGTTACTGTGAATGACAACATCAAAATGTTATTCGGCATAAATAAATATAAGGTACTTACTCTTCAATTAAAATATAAAATAAATTTAAACGGGTAGTTACGCGTTTATTTTAAAATAGTTTTCAAAATATACAATTAATATTTAAATATCAATATTTAAATTGTCATTTTGATTAAAATGACATCTGCATACTTTTACTATCTGAAGAGGTCCGATATCAGATATGACATCGAACCTCTGTACTGTAATCGAGAATGTTCAATAAGCACATCTTTTATTATAATTATATCGACATCTTTTTAATCGATATCAAATCCCTATAACTAGCCCCCAGTTATCCCAGGTATGTAATAATGTGGTTAACTGGCGGCCACATGTATTCTAAATAATACTTGATGATAACGTACTACTAAATATTTTGTAATTGGCGGCCGAGAACAGAATTATGAAAAGCTAGTTTTCGGTCTTGTTAATTTATGCCGGTCGAAAACAGACGCATCATACGTTAATTATCGGCCTTCAAATATAAAGCGATAAGAAACAGATAAAATCCACACCTTTTTAAATTCATGTAATGATTTTATTTAATCTCATGTCCAAAGTAATTTTAACAATGCTAGTTTTCATACCGCGTTTATTTATTGCAATGATTAAAACTTGGCCGAAAATCAGAATTTTAATAATGAGTTCTCGGCCACTGTTGACAAAGTGGCCGGAAACAGGCGAATAAATTGTGTGTTGTCGGCCCTCTTTTCGTAAGCGTCCGAAAAATAAATATTTTTATTTTATTTAAAATAAATAAAATATTCTTCTTTTACCCAGTAGCGGCTGATATAGCTATAACTAAGCAGGTAATAAAATAATACTGTCTTCTATTTTCGCGATTGTTATTCATTGAAATTAGACACTTTAGAACAAGATCATGACCATCATCATCAACTTAACCCGTTCTAAAATGTTTAATTTCAGGTAATAATAATATTTACTGCAATATACTATTTCTAGCAGACAATATTGATTAAATGATAAGAATGATTTTTGTTTACAGACAAAGACAAACTATGAGCCCCATATTTATCTCATAGTTTGTCTTTGGTAATAATGAAGTTACAGACAAGAAAGTAGCGACTGACGCAAAAAATAAAAAGAAATGTAGCGATAACGAAAAAAAGAAAAGTCAGAAAAGAAGGAAACTCAAAACGTCCAATTATTTATAATACAGAAGAAGGTTTTGACAAGACAGATGATAAAGCAAATGCGGGATTGAGTAGCAGCGACGAAAAGTTTTCATTATTTTAATATATTGTTCAAATGTTGCGTCTCCAAAATGTATGTATTAGATTTATATTTGGCTTACGAAAGTTTGACCATGTCTCTGAATTTCGTACCCGTCTTAAGTGGCTTCCTATTCGTCTTCGCCGCAATTCCCACATCCTTGTCCTTCTATTTAATATTCTTTTCAACCCCACCACTCCTGCTTATCTTTAGGTTCGTTTTAATTTCCTTTCTTCTACCCGATGTGCGGAGAAGCACCTTCTTGCTCCACCTTCCTCTTCCTCAAAATTCTATAACAACTCTTTCACCTTTCGGGCAGTTCGCTTGTGGAATGCTTTGCCGTTGGATGTCCGATGTGCTAAATCTCTTCCCATTTTTAAAAATCTTTTAAAATCGTTTTATCTATCGCTGCCTTGACTTGCCTTGTTATGTATGTATGTATGTATGTATGTTGTATGTATGTATGTGTATTTTAATTATATATGTACTTTGTGTAGGTTTATTTTTAGAATAGGTTTCGATGTATGTGTTCTGCTGTTCAACTTTGATTTTATCTGCACTACCCGTTCATTGTTTTCATCTGTGTTTCCTACTACCCTAAGGTTGTCTGGTAGAGATCGCTTTTTAGCGATAAGACCGCCTGTTGTTACCTAGGTTTTGCTGCATGTATTTATTTTAGTGTGTTCTTTATAATCTGGTGCACAATAAAGAATATATTATTATTATTATTATTGTTTTTTTTTATGTTATTCAAGAGAAGTTCCTACTAAGTTTTAAGTGATTTTTGGAGGAAATTCATATGCTACGGTTACACATGCTATCAGATGGGCCGTCATTTTGTTTACCACTGACGTAGTACAAAGTACTCAATAAATAAAATAATAGATAAGTAGGAACATAAAATTTCCTTATAATGTTCCAAATATTTCTACTACATTTATTGATTCATATAGTTTTCGTTTGATTTCAAAATAAACCCTACAGACTATGGAATAAGACTCACTAATAAAATTATGAATAGTGGCCGAGAACTGATGATTAAGCGGCCGAAAACTAAAAAAAATGGTCGAAAACCGGCTAAATCACCGATTTTTGATATTTATTATTTAAAAAAATCATTATGCATCATATGACATAAAGTTCGATCAAAAAATTACAATTTCATCAGATTTTCAGTCTAAAAATATAGTCATAACTTGGATATGTTAAGAGCACTATTCATAAAATAGTTTTAAATTCAAAATTTTGGTAAACCGGCCGAAAACCGGCTAAACTACCCTACTTAAACCTGAATCTGAACATGTGCTATTTGATCATGATCATAGAAATTGCTGTTCATAGAAATTTTATGGTTAAATTTTGGTATTTTCAACCGACTTCAAAAAAGGAGGAGGTTTTCAATTCGACTGTTGATTTTAATGTTTGTTACTTCATAAAATAGTAAGTTTCGACTGGGTGAACTGATTTTTATTGATTATTTTTTATTTAAAAGCTGGTGCTTTCCGACTGGTCTCATTTTAATTTGGTCCACTTCTGACAATGACATCTATGAGAAAACCATATAAGTCATAATTAACCATTTGCACGACCAATGTATGAATAACTCAATATCACGCCAACCGACATCGTTAATTTTTTTTAAACAAACCGAGATGACCCCGCTGGTACGAGTAATGATGATGGGATATTGGAGAAATCGGTGAAAGTCGGCTTTTTTTTAATTTGCTGATTATTTTATCAGCAGGCATAGCCAAGATATCATTCTGCAATACTATGTAGTGAAGACAACAAAAGTAGACTAGCCTTTATAACAAGACATTGTAACTGAAAATTATTCCTTATTTATGTTACATAAAACTGCCAACTATTCCCAACCTCGATCAGGGTGACAGCGGGCTATTGAGACTTGTTAATAGAAATATGATACCGCGAATACGCCGCAAATATTTTCCTTCGCGTCCACATTCCTTGGAGACCAGTACTGACACTTACGATATACGAATGTGTGGAATATATGTGAAATAGCTACCTACTTAATATTTTATTTTATTTTTATTTATTGGGAAAAAAAACAGATATAAACCATCAAGATACACATAAAATGAAAATTATACAAAGGAAGATACAGCTTATATCCTAACACAGATCTCACTAGGAGTTTACAAAAGAAAAATATTGAGATGGCAAGAACTAAATCAAACAGTTCTTAAACAAAACTAGACAAAAACAACTGTATGAAGTGAAACCTGACCCTTGTCGATACTGTTTTTACCTAAGTGACATCCACGTTATAATACCTACCTAAATAATATGGTCGTAGAATTCGCAGATATACAAACTTGTCACCATATTTAGACATATATGGACGTCTAGACGTGAGTTCAAAAATGCCCCCCAAAATGATTGTGCAATTGTATCGTGTTGGCGCATGTTGGCATGACATCTTTGACAAATTCATGATCCCTGTGGCCTATACCACAAAACTTTACAAGAAAAATTCTACAAAATTGACAACTTTTTGTATGGGATTTTATAATTTTTTGTAGAATTGTACGCTTGTAAAGTTTTGTGGTATAGGCCACTGGATGCTTAGCGACGAGATCCGACGACGATGCGCCATCACCAGGTTTGCAGTAGAACGGCTGGGTAAGATTTGGAGAGACAGGAGGGTAACCAAGAATACAAAGGTCAGATTGATGAAATGCCTCGTTTTCCCAATTTTCTTTATGGAGCCGAAACCTGGTCACTGAAACTACAGGATCGCCGTAAAATCGACGCACTGGAGATGTGGTGCTGGAGACGCCTCCTTAAAATACCGTGGACGGCGTTTCGCACCAATGCTTCCATACTCAAAGAGCTTCACATCAAAGATCGACTTTCGTCAACTGTGCTTCTACGAATACTGAAGTTTTTTGGTCACATCTCCAGAAATGAGGACTCGATGGAAAGACTGGTGGTCCAGGGCCGGGTGGAAGGCAAAAGATCACGCGTACGCTCACCAACTCGCTGGACTGACCTGATAGCCCACCTAAGGAAGACCAAAAGTTGCCTATCGGGAGAAATAACTCGTGTATAAGCGAATTTTGGCATAGTTGTAGGGAATGGTGTTTTAAACCACGTACTAAAAGTACTGGTGGATAGGGGTGGAGCTAACGGGGGGAGGGGGGTGTAAAGGTCCTTATTTTTAATTTTTCGTAAATAACTCGTAAACCGTGGCATGTAGCAAAATACGTTCTAGTACATAAGTAATTTACATAAAATTCTCTACATAAAAGATATACGCATGTTTCCTCTGGGATCAATGTGTCATGAGATAAGAAAGCAAGAAGATGGACACTAAAGAAATAAACACATTTGTTTAAGTAGGTATGGCACATACAGAATGCTCGCCAGCATTCCAAAAGATTTTATTGCTCGATTCCTGACCATATTTAGAGTCTTTAATGTGATACAAAATTTCCTGGATTCGGCTTGGTTTCAGAGATAATCAACCTTTTTTTCGAAATAAGTTTTTCGACGTAACTCGTCATAAAACTTCTTTTTAATTACAATTCTACCACAACGTGTTTTAATATTACCAAACCTTTTGCCTGGCAATCAAAAAATGGGAATAAAATTGACGAAATAACCTGTCCCTAAAAAAATTATAAAAATAAATAATTTTAACAATTTGTTGTTGTGATAAAAAGTACTAGAAATGTTAAAAAGTATGCAAAAAGTCTAAAAAAAAAGAGAAAAAAAAAATTTTTTTTGGTGGTATTTGACATTAGGTCTCATAATCATTTTTGTTTATTTTGATATCTAGAATGCATACTTAAAATCTTTTGGAATGCTCGCGCCCGGGCGCGTCCTGTATACTTATTTGTAAAAATAAAATTCCTAATTATCTTCTAAACCTAAAATATTCTCATAATCATCGTCAAAAGATTTTAACTATGCATTCTAGACATCAAAATAAACAAAAATTATTATGAGACCTAATGTCAAATACCACCAAAAAAAAATTTTTTTTTGTCTTTTTTTTTAGACTTTTTGCATACTTTTAACATTTCCAGTACTTTTTATCATAACAACAATTTGTTAAAATTATTTATTTTAATATTTTTTTTCGGGACAGGTTATTGCGTCAAGTTTATTCCCATTTTTTAATTGCCAGGCAAAAGGTGTGGTAATATTAAAACACATTGTGGTAGCATTGTAATCAAAAAGAAGTTTTATGACGAGTTACGTCGAAAAACTTATTTCGAAAAAAAGGTTGATTATCTCTGAAACCAAGCCGAATCCATGAAATTTTATATAACATTAAAGACTCTAAATATGGCCAGGAATTGAGCATTAAAATCTTTTGGAATTGTCGCGAGCATTCTGTATGTGCCATACCTACTTAAACAACTGTGTTTATTTCTTTAGTGTCCGTCTTCTTGCTTTCTTATCTCATGACACATTGATCCCAGAGGAAACATACTTAGATCTTTTTTGTAGAGAATTTTATGTAGATTACTTATGTACTAGAACGTTTTTTGCTATAAGCCACGGTTTAAGAGTTATTTACGAAACATTAAAAATAAGGACCTTTACACCCCTCTCCCCCCGTTAGCTCTACCCCTAACCACCAGTACTTTTAGTATGTGGTTTAAAACACCATTCCCTACAACTATGCCAAAATTCGCTTATACACGAGTTTTTTCCTCTGAGTTTCCTTCGTTTGGTGTACTATGATTAAACAAGTTATCGATTCAACCATGATCCAATGCACTCGCAACACTTCGGACCGGAAAAAATGGAAGCAAATTGCCAGTAGAGCAGTTCTCGAGAAAGTTCACGACACAACAAACAGCTCTCCAAGTACCCCGTCTGCGCAACCACGACCACTCTGACAAGAGTGTCCGACTAAGAAGAAAGAGGATGCTTAGCCAAGGTTGTCAATCGCTAACGCTAACGCTTAGTAACGTATCCTAGTTATCCCTCTCTGTCACTCTTTCTTATTAGTGCGACAAAGACAGTTAGCTGCCTTTCGTTTACGATTGACGATTAAGCGCTAGTGATTGGCAACTTGTCTAAACACCCAGCTATTTTAAAAAGCGGGTTAAGTTTTTTTAATACGTATAAGATATGTAACTTTCAAATTTAGAAGCGTGATGTTCTAAAGGAGGACGACATTTGTATGGCGTACAACGTCCATGTTTTATTTGTTCGTGGACGTTTATGGGTAAGGCCGCGGATTTTGACGAATTCGGAGCTTAAAATTTGTCTTGCTCATAAAACAAAACTGACAACATCTAGAGAACTCCGATCAATTTTAAAATATTCCCCTATGCTCAGTTACATGTAATTAAATGAAATAGCTAATTTAGCTCTTTATTTAAAATTAATAAATAAATATTTCTGCCAAAAACGTAACATATGTAAGTCGAGTAATTTTTTCGACTACGAGTACTTAAAACCTTTTTTTGTCATATTATTAGACTTGTCAGCATTAAATGTTTGATTTTAAATCAAATTAGAATGATAAACGATTGCTTCGTTCATTAAGGACTTATGATATGTGAACAATTTTACTGTTTTCTTTCCCTTTACTTTTTGGGTCACCAATTCCAAACTTACGTTACGATACTTTCGTAACGCTTTTTTAAGGTCATATTTAAGCCAATGTTGGTAGAAATTTGTTTATCGACACTAGGAACTCTTATTCTAGTAGGGCAACGCCCATAGGCACACTCACTCCCATTAATTCGTTAACAAATGGTTGTCACAGTGCACGCGGCGAAAGTTTTAGCAAAAAACGTCTAAAGTGGTAGTGTGATTTTTACGGAAAGTAGTGATTATTATTAAACGGCTGTTTTTTCATACGAAAGGGTTTAGTTTCAAACGTCAGTAGCATGTATTATTATGTTCAGATTGCAATTATTTACCAAGATAATCAACCTTTTTTCAAATATACGTTACACTTATGTTACGAATACGTTACATTTTTACAAAACGTAACGTATTTTTTTATGTTACGTAACGAAAATATGTGGTAAAGGGAAGTGCACACAAAAATTTACTGATTTCAATGAGTTTTATTTGATTTTGAATGACAGCATACTGTAACAAGTGTTTGCGAAACAAATCAAATTATTTTGTTATTTAGGTATTTTGATTTACGTTTTTTTAAGTAATTAGCTTTTTCCAGTGGGTAATTTTACCCCCTAGGGCTAATGAAATACAGTATAATTTATTAACGCGTTTAATAGTGTTAATTAATAACAGTTCAATTTCCATTTAAGCATTTATGGTGATTTATTTAGTTTATTTAGTTCCAAAGATTATGGCATTAAAACATTTATAAATACTGTTAATTTAAGTAATTACTAAGTATGAGAAATTACATTATATGGGTTGATTAATATATCTGATTAAAACAACTATTTAGTGATAAAAATATGTTTTTTTACGACCTTTATTTAATCAGAGTTCATACCAGTATGAGCTGAGCTTTATAGTAACTTTCGTTGCGTTTTATGGTAACGTAACGTATTTTTTTTATGTTATGTCTGTGTCACATTCGTCAAAATCCGCGGCCTTACCCTTATGCATAAAATTTGATGTATTCTTACTGCACATAAAACGCTGTTGCACTACCCAAGCGTTCTCAACTCTCGACCCTCAATATCGCCTCAACACCTGCAACCCATTCTTACCTATACCTACAATATAAGTCCCGATTTAAACTCAAGCATTCAACCCTACACAATAATATTAAGGTCGAGTTTCGGAGGAAGAACTTTCGAAATTTTCACCAGTGATATCGTCGGTCGGTGACAATTGTACTCTCGTATTTACACGATATCGTATCACGCCTTTTGTATTGGGATACCCTTTTCTTAGATGTGTTAGGAAATAAAATAGGTTGAAAGATATAGTTGAATTTCATATTAGGAGACTGCCGCGTTGGAACACAATCAATAAGTTGGTAACCATTCAAATAATGGTACATTACTGAAGACGCCGGAAAACCAAAAGCAGGCTACGTAGGTATGAAGATACAAAGTTCTAAGTTTGGTTTCCAGGCGAGGCAAGTATTGCTTTTTTTAAACTTGCAATCAATTTTATAGTACACAACACAAATAAATAAGTCAAAGAACGAAACAAATGTACAACATAAAAAAAATCAACTTATGTTTTTTTTAAACTGTTTCAGGCAATCTTTTACGCTTAGACATTGACATTAGTCCTATGTTTTTTTTACGGTGAAATGCCAAGATGTTGTGTCACATTGCAAGTTACTTTCGGCATTTTACTTTTTTAAAGCAGGTTTATTCGTTAGGTTACGTTGCAGCCCTAGGACTGCTAAATAATTATAAAATAATAAATAATAATAAATAAATAATAAATATCTTGGGACATCTTACACAAATCGACCTAGTCCCACGGTAAGCTCAATTAAGGCTTGTAATGTGGGTACCAGGCGACGATATATATAATAGATAGATACATATAGATACTTAAATACATAGACAGCCATGACCAAGGAACAAACATTTGTGATAAATAAATACACAAAGAATGCCCTCGCCGGGATTCGAACCCGGAACCTCCAGCTTCGTAGGCAGGGTCACTACCAACTAGGCTACGGAGGCTGACAAAATAAATAAATGCAAATGCCATAACATATCAAGTTTAGTCATCGAATCGAACCATCGACATATGGTACTTTCTGGTCTAATTTGACGTACGTAATATCAACATTTGATGCGAGTTATTGCCAACTACATTCTTGAGTCAATTAATCTATTTCATGGTGGAAGTAAACAAGGTGAGACCGTCCAAGAGGAGACACCAACTTTGTATTGCCACTTAATTTTATCTTTAAAATATTAAGGAAATATTACCCATCATTACTGAAGTTAAGAAAAAGATGTATTCATTACAATTTTTCTTTTACTATTCTGACAAACAGATATGAACATATGGTAAACGGGAGTCCCAAAAATTAACCATGGTATCACTAAATCGACGTCACAGACAACGTGATGACGTTTGTCGCCATTTCATTCGAACATTCTACAAATACATATTTCGTTCCTTGTCACTGACATTTTACGCAGCGATTGTCAAACTTGAGGGTGATTTTCAAATTATTTTTTATCAAGATGCGTTGTTCCAAAAATGGGAGATTAAAGTTTTTTCGGTTCCCGAAGACAAAATTAATCGCCGACGAATGGCTTCGCCTCTGCGGTGTAAAAACTACGGTAGAAAATGGTAAGTACCAAGCACTAGTAACCGTAAGAAAATGTAAGCAGTCATTTCGTACTTTTAAATAAATCACAGTATTTTTAATTATTTTATAGGTAGGTGAACAGTGCCTAACAGCTACTACAACTAAGACGTTAGAAGATATTTATTTAAGAATAAAACATATTTTTTTGTAAAATTAAACTGGCTTTGAATTGATTTTACCATTACAAGTTACAGTATATTAGTTATGCATCATAAAATGTAAGTTTAAGAAGTTAAGAATGCTGGAAGTCGATTAAAAGAGCTGGGACTGACTAAGTAGTTTACTATGTCATTCCTGATCCTGAACACCACGTCCAATCAGCCTTAAAGCAAATAGGTACCATACATACCTAATTAGGTAATTACACTAATTACCTATAAAGGTACATACAAGTTGGTTACCACTTTACCCTAAAATTTAAAGTTTGAGCATCCAAGTGGTGACGCCGACTCCCCGACGTCGCTCGGACGGTTTCACCTTGTTTACTTCCACCATGATCAATTTCTATTATTCTTTAAGATTGAAGAGAAGTATATCTTTAAGTTATTGGCCGGAACTTGATTTATATCTACGTCGCTTCATAACCCTACTCTACTACACCTCAGACCCGAGAAGAAGTTTTATACGTTTTTTC
>JALPQI010028637.1:0-16675 GCA_025490895.1 Thaumatotibia leucotreta | reverse complement strand
TAAAGATTAATAATGTAGAGCAATTTATCATTATTGAAAAGAATATTGCCTTCGCACGGAATGTCAATCTCATAAACCCTGAGATAACTTTATGAAGGAACTCTCAATTTTTTATTCGCTATTATGTACATTTTGTTCTTGTCTCAAAGAATATTTACCTACTTATCCAACTTCATTGTTATCAACTTTGCTCGAAAAATTCCCTCCGCAGTTGAATTTTCTCACAAGAGAATTAACAAAGTTACTTTACCAAATATTATGAAAGCCGCAAAAAACCTTTATTTTAAGTACGATTTCCACGGACCGGTAGGAGCCAGCGAGTATTTTGTCAGCCTCCGTAGCCTAGTTCGGAGTTTCTATGCGATTTTGTTACGCGTTTTTTTTTGTTCATTACCATCACCGCTTTATTTACCGTTTTATAAACGCAAACGAGACTATTATGCCAGATCAGCAGAGAAACATGCGTCCGCTACAAGATAATCAAAAATGATTCCACTATTTATACGCAGTTCGTCAATAATTTGGGAATGGTAATGACTAGATTGTTGCGACAGAATAATCGCATGGAACTACCCATTTGGGCCTTGCCTTCGAAGCAGGAGATTCCAAGTTCGAATCCTGGCGAGGACTTCATTTAGGTAGGTTTTTTTTTTTTTATACCACGTCGGTGGCAAACAAGCATACGGCCCGCCTGATGGAAAGCAGTCACCGTAGCCTATGGGCGCTTGCAACCCCAGGGGTGTCACATGCGCGTTGCCGACCCAATAAGAACTTGTACACTCCTCTTTTGAAGAACCCCATACTGTAGTCCAACGGGAAAACCTCGGCAGGGAGCTCATTCCACAGACGGACCGTCCGCGGGAGGAAGTTCCTCTGAAACCGCACGGTGCGCGACCATTTAGGTTGCAAGGTGTGAGGATGAGCGCCCAGTCGGTGGCGAGCGGTGCGATGATGAAAAGTGGACGTTGGCATCATGTCGAACAGTTCTTCAGAGCACAACCCATTGTACAGACGATAGAACACACATAAGGAGGCGAAGTCTCTCCTTAGACTTAAGGGTTCAATACCGCCTGTGAGTCTGGGATCGTCGACTATTCGGACAGCTCGTCTCTGAACCGAGTCAAAGGGTGCAAGCTGGTATACAGGTGCTCCTGCCCAGAGGTGACAGCAATACTCCATATGGGGTCCATATGGGGTGGAGGTATGTATTTATTATTACAAATGTGTTCCTCGGTCGTGGTTTTGTGTGTGTTTAAGTATCTATCTATTATACATATATGTAGTATCGTCAGTTGGTACCGACATTACAAGCCTTGAGTGAGCTTACCGTGGGACTAGGTCCATTGGTGTAACATTGTCCCAGGATATTTCCCATTTATAAATAAATAAATAGATATCTTGGGACATCGTAAAAATACACAAATAATGCCCTCGCCGGTATTCGAACCCGGAACATCCAGCTTTTTTTTTTTTTTTTTTTCGATTAAAATATATAAATATCTTGGGACATCTTACACAAATCAACCTAGTCCCACGGTAAGCTCAATTAAGGCTTGTGTTGTGGGTACCAGGCGACGATATATATAATAGATAGATACGTATAGATACTTAGATACATACACAGCCATGACCACGGAACAAACATTTGTGATAAATAAATACACAAAGAATGCCCTCGCCGGGATTCGAACTCGAAACCTCTAGCTTCGTAGGTAGGGTCACTACCAACTAGGCTACAGAGGCTGACAAAATTTATAAGTCGGGAAGCCGATTGGCTCCGGTTGAACTCCATCTCTTCTGCCATATGGCTTCTAATTCGAATACCTCGATTATTCGGTCCATTTTAAGTAATAAATTGGTAACTGATTCGTGTGTTTAAGGCCAAGTCACACCGGATGCGTGTGCAGCACGTGCGCGTGTGCGTGACGTGCACGTTGTAACGTATGCAAATTAGGGTGGGTCATTTTTTTTAATTTAGATTTTCTGGAGGGCACAGTTACAAAACGGTGCCATTTGATGTTTGATTATCACTCTTATTTTTATTATATTTTTAATTTAAGTTTTATTTCCTCCGGATATGAGTAGAAATTTTCCTAAAACGCATGGGGCTTGAAAAAAAACGTTATTATTTTAAACCTTTTTTTGTCTGTTTTGGCTGTGTAACTTAAGAAAAGCTATTTCCAGGTAAACACAAGACTCAAATATAGTTCATGTTGCAACAAAAAGTAAAAACATAGATATCAACTTTACAAAATGTACTGAAGTTTCTATGAAATCTTTCAAATAGATCCGGAGGCAAAAACTGAATTCCGATGGCCAAATCATTTTGCACACTCTTTATCGACCTAATTACGGAACTATTTACAACTGTGCCCAGTAAAAAAGAAATACTTTTTTTTCTCCATACCCACCCTAATGCAAATGCTATATTTGATGGCACACCGCTTGCGTGACGTGAACGTGCCCGCGACCAGCAAGCAGTATGCCACGTACTATTACACAATATACATTTACGACGCTACAACTCGCACGCCACGCACACGCGCACGTCACGCACACGCATTCGGTCTACCCCATCATCAGCCTATGATAGTCCACTGCTGGACGTAGGCCTCTCCTATTAACTAACTATGCGTATAGACGCATTATATAGAAATGCCCATAATGCGCCAAGCTGGGTTAGCGAATTGGCGATCGCAGTGGACACTATGATCAATCTTTATCAAATAATGGTCAGTGACACTTCAATCCCTTAGTCGACTCTTACGACACCCGCAGGAGGAGTTGGGGTGGTGACAAATGTATTGTTACTGCCTTCACCACGGTGTACGGGGTGTACCTCAGCTTTTACGTAAATGCGCTGCGTCGCGATCCGATTCCAGCCGGTCGGTGAGAAGAGTAGAACGTAACTATTTAAGAAAGTATTTACCAAGTTCTTAGTTATTCAGGCTGCGGGGACGCGATGAGACTCCGACGGGAAAATAGAGATAAAAGTGGTAAGTTCAGCCATTTTAATATTTATGAAAAAGCTGTAATATTATATGTAAATTTATGTTAAAACGATTCTCTCCTATAATGAATAAAATAATTATAAATAAATATTGTGATGATCTGGGAAGAAAAAAAAGGGGTTACCTCCCCTACTCGTAAAATGGGGATGATTTTTTTGTGTTGCTGTAATCCTTTAGTATGGGGTATTATTGAAAAGGTCTCTTTAAAAGAATAAGGGTCTTTATATTCCGCATTATACCATATACGTTGTAATATGCATATTAAGTATAATTATGTACAAAAATAAACACAATTGGGCACTACCTACTAACTGAATCATTATTAAATATTAACATTTTGTAAGAGTACGATCTATCTTCTGTTGAATCTTAAAAAAAAAGTAAACAAACCTAAAAACTTGCTTCGTATAGAAAACTCCTTTGCTCAAAGGTTAACTGGAAGCGATCCCTTACAGGGATAAGTTCGCCTTTGTACATGAGTATTTTTACCTGTTTTGTGTACAATAAAGAATTTACATAAATACATACTTGCAATCCATAATCACGCATTTTTAGAACAATTATTATTATATTAGCCTATTCTGTCCCACTGCTGGGCCTCCCCCCTCTTCTTCCATTCTTCTCGGTCCTGTGCGAGAACAAAATTTTGGTTTTATAACGAACTTAAAATCTTAAACCTTGACTTCACATATACAGTGTGTGGCCTTTAACACGGGAGAAAAATGAAATGAGTGACTCCTTAGACTATCGGCAATAATCCTGTAAAGGTCCCGATGTTACAAAGTGGTTAAGTTCGGAGATATTGTCATTCAAAGCTATGGACCTTTAGTACTGGATCTTGGCAGTACGATGCACGATGTCGTAGCTTGTCAGTCGCAAGACATCTTGATAGTCTACCAGGTACGAAGTCATAACAATAATTTTGTTTTTATTTTTACACTGATTTGTTACGGTTTAAAAAAAAATGAACATTTTTCAATGATTTAAAAACGATAAGTTATTGATAACTTTTAATTCAAGTAAAATGAACCCATAATAATGAAAAACACATGAACAAAAAATTACAAAAACAAAGTTTTTTTTTAAATTACAATATGTGGAAGTGATTGTTGATCAGCTTATTAATGCACCGTTTAAATTTTCACCCCGGTTGTAGGCCACACACTGTATATATGTTTAGGTAAGATTATTGATATTTATTAGTATTAACGTAATAAAAAAATTATTATTAAAAAAACAAAATACCCGACTGCACACTAAAAAAAGAGTAAAACAAGCCCCACAATAATATTGATCAATCAAATGCTAAAAACTAATTATGTAATACCGTTTAAACAATACCTATATTAAAATACACTACAATATGTGTTCGTAATCGATAGTTAAATAAACAGAAACTTATTTTGAATACAAATTTACTGAATATAATTTATAAATGTTGATGGAAAGCATCGCAGGCGGGGACCAACAGAGGCTTATTTATAGTCATTTCGGTTGTGCACCATTTAGCAGAATTTTCGTTGGTGGCGGTCAAGGTGGTCCCCGCCTGCAATGCTTTCCATCAACATTTATAAATTATATTCAGTAAATTTGTATTCAAAATAAGTTTCTGTTTATTTAACTATCGATTACGAACACATATTGTAGTGTATTTTAATATAGGTATTGTTTAAACGGTATTACATAATTAGTTTTTAGCATTTGATTGATCAATATTATTGTGGGGCTTGTTTTACTCTTTTTTTAGTGTGCAGTCGGGTATTTTGTTTTTTTAATAATAATTTTTTTATTTATAACTTTTTAGCTGTTTTTATTTAACGAAAATGTTGTAGATGTAGAAGACTATGTATATGTAAGTACCATTTTAAATTATTTCGACGACATTTGGCTTTAGATTACGAGCGATGTTACTCCGCAACATAAATTTACCGCCAATCTGGACTGTTGGTAGTGAAGAAGAAAAAGAATTAGGTGAGTCATTACTGCTGAAGATCCCGCAAACGTTTAAGTTCAGTTAAAGAACATTCGTCGTGGGGCCGGTCCAACAGCTTTTTTGGGTCAAGTGTTTTTATTGCTAACCCAGCAAGTGTTTTAACACGGCTTAGGGCTACATAAGCCTGGCCCTTTGCAAACACGTTTGATAGGTCCACGACAGCCCGATCCAAGGTGGTACCTTGCAGTTTGTGTACCGTTACAGCCCAACAAAGTATCAAAGGCAGCATCCGACGTTCAATCTTCCCTTGTCCGCGAAGCGCATCAAAGTCGACAGTGGAGGGCTCTATGCGAACCCCCACACCCAATTCATTGCCCTTAACAGAACGATCGTCGAACTCTACGAATACTGCCTGCGGTAACTCACCTGGTTCTAACTGCTCTCTGCGAAGAGAAGGCCACTCAATTCTTCTTATGATACCCATAGCACCGTTCACCAGACCGTGGTTTACATTGATGTTGCGGCGTAACATCACGCGAGATCCAATTCCAATAGTTAGTGTGCCGAGAATGCCCCCTGTTTTGTTCGGGTCGTCAGAAATGTATTGTTTGCGAGGGCACTGACCGTAGGTTTTAGCTTCTAGGGAGATGTCAACAGCGTTTATTTGGTAGAGCTTTAACGATTTGCCCAACTTTTTAGTCATGGCTGAATTATAAGCATCGACTTGTTTCGTAGTAGGGAAAATTCGAACTGCCTCTCCATCGGCAAATGGACCCTCTAGTGGAATTCTGCGGCTGTCCAGGATCTCAAGTTGGTCCATCGTTAACTCACCAACACGAATATTATTGAGAATGTCCACAAAGGTATTGTCTCCTGCCTGTCTCATATTCTGTGGCAATTCACAAAAGCTGAACAATTGCCACAGATTTGTTTCACCAGTTAAGTTCGACGGCTGTCGGAAGCAGTAAGAACCACCGGTGATTCTGGAAACTGGTGGTAACTGCATGAGATCTCCAAACAAAATTACATTGATACCACCAAAGTTCCCTTGATCCTGTTTTAGTTGCTGGAGGCGAATGTGAATGTTTCGCAGTGTTAAGTAGGGCACCATTGATATTTCATCGATGATGAGCCAATTTATATGCCTCCACTTTTGTCGCTCCCTTTGCAGCCTTTCACCTGTTAGTGGGCGTAATGTTTCATTTCTTCCCTTTTCAATTGGTAGCGCAAAAGTGGAATGCAGTGTAGTTCCACCGATTAGTCTGACTGCTACTCCAGTTGGTGCAGTAACAATCACGTTTTTACCTATTTCAGTGTTACTCAACCTACGAATTTGTTCAGTCATAACTTTTAAGGTAAATGTTTTTCCGGTACCAGCTCCTCCAGTAACAAAAACTAGTAACGGATCAGAATTTGACACGTCCAATAACTTTTGGGAAATTTTTTGAAACAGTTGTCGTTGACTCATGTTCAACGAAGCTACAAATGTTTCAAACTGATTGTCTGGCATGCCTATGTCAGTTGGTTCATCTTCGACTTCTTCGATCATAATATTATGACCGCCGTCGTCGAGTATGTGTTCAATAGGCTGAACGTCATTGTTGTCATTTGCGTCATCGTTTTGTTCCTCAACGGTTCCTGCTGCCAAGTTTTCTGCCACAATGCGGCTTATAGCTTGTTGGATCTCAGTTTCCCACCGCATCATAGTTTCGGCGTCAAAACCTTCTTGCAGCGGACGTAGTCGATGCCTTTTGGCCCAGAAAGCTTCTTTTGCAGTATTAAAACCATCCAACAACTCTTCCTCTGCTCGGAACGGAATATGAGTCAGGACCAATGAGTAGTAATATGCTTCTGGGTCTGAAGACAGCGTATAATAACGCGTTCGGAGTATAGCTGGACGTGTCCGCTTTTTCATCCTACCTACGTTGTCTAATAAGGTAATGTATCGACGACTAGACACGTCCTCATCCTCAGCATCATAGGCATCAGCATCTTGTTCATCCTCCTCTGTATCGTTTCTAGTAGAGACAACCTCGTACCAAATCGCAAACTCACCTAAACTAAGTTGCTCCAGAGAAAGAGGTCTGTGAACGTACCTATCAAATACATTTTTGTACGGTTCGGAACTTTCTGTGTCAATCCTAAGCATTCGGTATCTTTGTTCAGGCGCGCAAGTGTTTACGAAAACACATTTACGTGAACTATCTCTTAATTTTAAATGACACAATCGAAACGCACATTCGTTGGCAGAGACTTCTCTGTGAGACAAGATTGCGTTTTGGATAGCAAAAACCAGCCGTCTTAAGTTGCTTCCACCGCGGTCTCTTACAGCACTTATAGCTTGCCTTATTGATCTAGAGACCTCTGCAGGTTCAGCTTTTGAGATATACTTTGAGATGTAGTACGCCACACCTAAAGCTGACCCGCAAGGCTGTAGATCAATATTGGCGCGCCACAGTTTTAATAATCTCGAATTGTAGCAGTTTATCATGGTTTCCGAATCTGTTCTTTTTAATATATAAAATCTTCCACCATTTCTCATTGCTTGCTCGTCGTCTAAGATTGTAGTGTTTTCAGACACTGGTCTCGGGAAAGCGAATCTACAAACGTTTCGGTTATTTTTGAAGCATGTTTGAGTGTGTCGATGTGTTTGTAACTGAACGACTAAATCATGCATCTCTGAGTCGTCCTCAGCGTCGGGAACCTCACACGTGACAACACGCTCCAGCAACTGAATACCTTCAGGGGTGTCAAAAGCCGGCATATCAGCACACCATAAAACCATGTGAACGTGAGGGCTACCTCGTAGCTGAAATTCTATGCGCCACCAAAAATCAATAATTTTCTTTCCTAAAATCGGATCCTCTTCTCTTCTCAGCCTAGTAAACAAAGTGTTTAGGCGCAACATAAATTGTCTTGATAACGTGACTGGGTAAGACTCGACAAGGTGCTGCTTTTCAAGGAAGGTCAAATCTTCAAAAGAAAAATTTGGGCGGCCATCGGCAACTAAAAGGGCTTTTAGCATGTCGGGCCAATTTAAATCGTTACAAGAGAGAGTAAGATACCAATGAGGAGGACCTAAATTTTTCACCATGGCAAGAAGATCCGTATACGCTTTGTGCCAGTACGCGGACGTGCCACGTATGTTGCGCATTACCAGGTGCACATTTTGTACAACATCTGTGGGCTCAGCTCCATCCTGACGCAACCGGCCACAGACTGAAACATTTTGTTGAGCCTTGCAAAGTTCTACTAACGAGAGGGCGTAAAATATGTACTCGTTAAATTGGAACCGTTTGTCATTGCTCATCACTCGAGTTTGGTAGTAATCGAGCGGTGTTATTGGAACGGGTCTTTGTTCCCTAAGCCCATTTCGACCATCTGGGAATAACCTTATCCACGCTAGCTCTTCTGCTCTTTGCTCTCTCAAGACGCTGACCGGGGGCACAGTTTTCCGTTTGAGTTCGTAGATAGGTATTGGTCTCTCTTCTACGGTATTAGCGTTCGAAACAACTTCGTTTAGATCTGGAATATTAGTATCAATCGGCATAAGAGCTGTAGTAACAAACGCGTGTTCTTCGTGAACAGGATCACTGCTATTCAGATTGCCGTCGCTAACTATCTGAGTGTCGTGTTGTTCATTCAGTACTGGCGATTCATTTGGGATGACCAAGGGTGTTGCATTTATAGCTGTGATACTATACTGCATATCTCGATGGCCTCTTACCTGTAGTGCAACAGCAAGATGTTGACATAAATCGCCTTGATTTGCAAACTTCATCAACATGGAGGCTCCTCTGTTAGGTGCAACATAACCTTTGGGTCCCCGAGAATGTGAGTCGAATAAGTAATATTCTGGGATCTCGACATCGGGAGACTGATTGCGTTCGACGATTACTTTCATTACCGCCAATGCAATATTTGTTTGACATGTAATAATTCCTTTATCGTGTGTTGTAAAAAAATATTCAATCCCCGAAGACAAATTAGGGAAGTATCCTTCAAGAACGTCAGATGGCGCACTCGAGTTAACAACTCCAACGACAACATCGGGCTGTATATTTAATTCGAATTCTGTAGCGGCCACAGAAACTGCGGGTAATAGCTCTTCAGTATTTAAAAATTGCGGTCTGTTTGCAAGTCGTGACATGCACCTGTTGAAATATGTATTACCAGCTAATAAAATTCGATCCAAGTCAGATGGGGCCCATTCATTTAATGGTTTGGAACTGGAGTAGGCGATAGCCGTGGCGGCATTAGCCGTGCACTGGCGGCCACGGGATTCCTCTTCAAACCGATCACTGCCTTGGTGAAAAGACCCACGCAAGATGTGACGGTCATGTCCCAAAGCCTTGAAGTGATTTTTTGGCTCATTTCTAATGTGATCTGCATTTTCTAATGTGATAACTGCCTCCAGAATACTTGACCGTATCTCTTCATTGGTAATGTTAGTATTAATTTGCACATTAGAGTACAAATGATTGTTTCGCAATAGCCACTCTAATGCTTTCTTAATTTTTTCGATGTCTACCGAGTATCGTCGATTGTTTGTCACGTTATCTAAATTTTCAGTGACCACACTTATTCCCGCATTTGCTATATTCAATGGAAGCTGTTCAGGTATCTCTTCAACTTGCTGTGCAAAGAGGATGGCTTGCCCCTTAAATCCCTGTTGTCCGTAACGACCACCCAGACGCACCACTTTTATAAACGGTTTTATCCGAGAAATGAGCCGCAGCTCCATCTCTGATAGACATTCAATTTCAGGCGGAATAGGTGCAACAGTCATGTTGTTCCAAAATGCATTTGACGGGCACTGATTCCTTGACAATTTGTTGGCGCATCTATTGCAACAATCTATGCGGTCTGAAACATTTTGTGGTAGAACAGTAATATTAGCAGTTAAGATACTGCGTGACTGTTTCTTGTATAGAAGCTTATGACATACGTAGCACACCACATCCGCCACTTGAGAAATCGCTTCATTGAATGTGGCATCACTATTTGTAAACAACTGCCGTCGAACACGAGACTGTGACCTCATAGCCGAAAGTCTTTCTAAACGCGAGCCAGGTGATTCGTTGTTACGAGACTGCACAGCATACTCTCGCATCTGCTCGAGTCGAGAAGCGCGGGATGATGGAGACTCATGCTCACGAATTAATTCGGCATGCTCCCGCATCTGGTCGAGTCGGGCAGCGCGAGTTGGTGGAGACTCGTGTTCGCGAACATTTCCCGCATGCTCCCGCATCTGCTCGAGTCGAGCAGCGCGAGATGATGGAGACTCATGTTCACGAACGTTTGTGGCATATTCCCGCATCTGCTGGAGTCGTGTCATACGAGACGACGGGGACTCAGCAGCTCTCTTTTCAGATTTGCTAGCTGCAAGCCTACGCCGCTTTTGTTCCCTATCAACGCTAGACTCACGTGCTTGTAAAGTACGTCTACGGGTACTTTTGTTATTTATAAGCTCTTGACGTGAAGTAGGTGAAAGTTGGCTGTACCATTGGGACATTCTTACTCTTGCTTCTAAAAGCCTTTTTTCGCGTGCCTCAGGAGATTCGGCTTTTAATTTTTTAGCCCGAGCCTGAGCCCTTTTTGTTTTGCGAGATAATCCCATATTGTATGTTTTTATTTCTTAAAATGATCTGATACCTATTGCCGAAAAAATCAGTACTAATGGAGAAGTACTTAATAATAAAAGTATGTTACTTAAACTAACCAAAAATATCTACCTACCTAGTTATTTTATTAATTAATAATTATTATTATATTATTAATTAATATGAAGAATTTAAGAAAGAACCAAAAAAAAGAACGGAAGAACGAGTTAATTAATTAGAAAGAACGAATAAATTTAAAGAGAGAAACACGAAAGAAAAAAAAAAGAACGAGTTATTTATACTTTATAAGTTTCGCGTCAGACGACGAAGTATCGAAAAAATCGCTATTTAGAGACGACCGTCAACGACGTGTGCCCTCATGCGTGTGCCCGCATTCGGGCTGTATACTCGAGCATATCCCCCTCCGCACCGCGCCGCGCGCCGCATGCCAGGCCACGCCCTATCTTTTTGCTTGCTAACGCATGAGTTGCTTTGCGTTGACGCAGAATTAACATGTTCCCGTGGGAATTTTGAGAAAAAACGTATCCTATATTAATTACTCCCGTGATTGAAATGAATCTAATGATACCGCATACATATTTTTTTAAAGGGAAATTTAGAAAAAATATTATTATGTCTTTATCCCGTGGGACTTTTAGGATAAAATGTATCCTATGACACTCCCGTAATCAAGACAAATCTAACGATACCTCATACATCAAAATCCATCAAGCCGTTTAGGCTACAGGTGGTCACAAAGGAAAAGACATACATACATACTTACATACACTCGAAAAACATTACCCTCCTTCTTTGGCAGTCGGCATAATATCGGTTATGTGGGTATGAGATATATTTAAATTCGACCTTGTCTCGAAAGCATAAAGACAAGCCAAGTCAGAGAATTTGCTAAATCCGACCTTATGCCTTTCATGTCGAAAATTAAGTACCTACGATACCTTTAGAAAGTTAAGCTTGATCGACGTTTACATTTAATAACATTCAGAAGGCAGGTAGCTAAATTTATCCTCCATCATACGCTAGCCTGAAAATAGATAGTATAATTAAAATTGAAAAAAAAATGTTAGTTGTTTAGTTATTCCATTAATATGTATAATTTTAGTTTTAGGATAGTGTTTGCTCTTATATTTGTCTTTGCTCTGCATGCCTGTTTTGGATGGCATTTTTATTTAAAACCAGTTCTTTACTGTATATTGTTAATCTTTGTACTGAATGTTGTCTGTTTGGTGTGCTTAATAAATAAAATAACATCGCTTATAGTTTATATAATTAACACCAAAACCGAGTTTTTATTGAAATTTAGTGCTTAATTGTCGTTACAAACCTGACTGCAACTAAGCCTTTTTAATTAGACGCTAATTGAGTGTCGCAAAAAGTGAATAAGCTCTTTCTTTAACGCAAGCAAAACTGGGTACATATCTAAAGGTGCATTCAGACCAAACGAGCATTCGCTATTCTAACCCCCTACTCTACGAAATTCGATCGTTACCTACACAAAACGTGATTCGTTGATTTCGTAAAGTGGGGGATAGAACAGCGAATGCTCGTTTGGTCTGAAACTCTGAATGCACCTTAACACGGATATTCTTATCAATAGAATAATGTCTTGTGAACTCTAGTGTCTAGTTTACATTACGCAACTTATCTCTATCTCTGATACACTACAAAACGTCGCAACGTGAAAGGTCTTTTTTAAGACTTGTGACCTTTTGGAAGAGTACAATCTGACGACATTGCAAGGTTTGCTTATTTGCGAAAGAGCTTATATGACAATGTGCGACTAATTTCGCAGAGAAGACTAATCAAGTAATCATAAACTGATCAATGGGAAAAAAAACTCTAATACTCGTACGTAGTTATATATATGTATAGGTATATTACGAATATACAGGGTGAGGTTTTTAATCACCGTTCATATTTTAAAGGTTAATTCTGAGGTCATATTGATGAACTTTTACTATTTCCATACAAACTCTGAGATATTAAGGTGCGTGCAGACCAAAAGAGCATTCGCTGTTCTATCCCCCTACTCTACGAAATTCGATCGTTACGCGAAACGTGATTCGTTGATTTCGTAGAGTGGGGGTATAGAACAGCGAATGCTCTTTTGGTCTGCACGCACCTTTAGCAGACGGAAATGTATGGAACATCAGATTTTTTTTCTCGAATCGGATGTCGGTTCCATACTAACCCCCTTATTCATAAACGTCTGCTAACTTAACAAACCGCTAATAATTGTTTGTCCCTGTCGGTCTTAACAATGTGTCCATAAGAGCAAAAGGGACAAACAATTATTAGCGACTTGTTAAGTTAGCAGACGTTTATGAATAAAGGGGTAAAAGTTTATCAATACAACCTCAGAATTAACCCTCAATTTGAACGGTGATTAAAAATGAATCTGTATTATAAGGTTTAATAATTTGTGTATTGAACTGGCAGGTGACGGACTATGTGATATGATAATACCTTTAAGATCGATTCAATAAGCGTAATGGTCATGTTTTGCATTCCATGTGTCGTGAACTACGATAAGGAAGGTTACTTATAATTATATCACTCGTGCGACCACTATGTGGGTCACAAATGTCAAAATTAATCTTTGTTGACAATTTATACATTTAATTTAAACAAGTGATAATACTTAATCAAGTATGTTTTCGGGCCAAACATAAAGATGCCTAGGTAATTCCTTGAAATGTAGATAGGTAAATACGAGTATGCCTAGGAATTACGTGACCGGGCGGATTTTACAATTGGCCGCCGATATACTTAATATATATCAGCATCATCAGCCTCATGAAAGCGTCGAAAATGAGCATTCCGTGAGCCCCATCTATTGGCGAATTGAGACACTAATATGCGCGACTTGAAATAACATGAGAGTTGTTTTTTCTTAAATAATCGGGGCGTATTCCGTGAAAAATTACGATTTTCTCAGAAAGTTGCATAATAGTTACATTCTATTTAAACTTTCGTGAGACTTAATAACTATGAATATACTTAAACGGTTAAACTCACGTGAATTTAGTCACTACGCGCGATATAGGTACGCGCCGCGTTCGCGAGTCGCAAAACTCGCAAGGCACGAACGCGGGCCCAGTACTTGATAATGGAGGCCTAAGGGCCTAGTGTAGGTAATAACTTATAAAAAAACGTCTCGATTTTACAACGCGATCGAGACGTTTTTTATATATAATTAAACGGTTAAACTCACGTGAATTTAGTCACCACGCGCGACATACGCGCCATTGCACGCTCGTGAGTCGCAAGGCGTGAACGCGGACTCCGTGCTTGATAATGATAATGGAGACCTAGGCTTTCCGAAACATGTCGCGCGTAGTGACTAAATACACGGGAGTTTAACCGTTTAATTACATTTATAATAATTACATTATGGTTACAGACAGGTTATCAAAATAGTACGATACAAGTGCGAAAAACATGAAATTCTAAACGAGTGGCGATGTTTTAAAACACGACCTGAGTGTTTTAAATCGACACGAGTTACGAATTTCGTTTTTGCACGTGTCTCGTACGACGTTTTTTAGTGCAGATAGCCCTCCTAAGTTTAGAACCTGATGTAAAATGACACACTTCTCGCACTAGAGCCTAAAAAAGGCACCATCTGTATGTACTAAATGTGTGTCTTACACGCACGCGTCGCCGGTGCCGTCGATTTGTTTACATTATAACTTGTTTGCAGTGCGAAAACCAGTTCTATCGGTTTCATAACACCTATGGTTTATTCTTGTACGGTGTCGAGACATGGCCTTGAACTTCGGTAAAGGATATCTAATATATTCGTCTGGAGAATATTTTTAAAAGTAGACAAAATGCTAATGATAGTATTATTTGCTAAGTGCTTACGTGAATTAATAAAGAAAAACGGAAGAGGTTCGGAAATTGACAAAAAACCTATCAAAAACGTCCATGAAACCGTATTTCATTTGTTTGTCGTTTAGAAGAAAGCAACAAAATATAAATTAATTGCTCCTCTTATTTTAGTATTATAATTTAAACTTTAAAAACCAAGGTAAGTAGAAGATTGTTTCAATTACTTATTTCAATAAAACTAAGCTAACATTTTCAGGAAATATAAATTAAATACTTTTTGAACTTATTGTATAAGTTTAATAGATTGCAGCACCAGATCTCTAGCTATTCTGGAAAAAATGGACGACTTTTTCCGTGCCAAAATCAACATACTTAGAACAGATCTCTAGCTATTCTAGAAAAAATGGACGACTTTTTCCGTGCCAAAATCAACATAAGTAGGACAGATCTCTAGCTATTCTAAAAAAACTGGGCGTCTTTTTTCCGTGCCAAAATCAACATAGGACATAGGATGTCCCCATTAAGGACATAACTGCCATAATAATAATATTTAGCCCAATAGGGGCATAACTGCCATCCCTAAGCTAGAGAATACCTATGTCTTGTAGGCAAGATTAAATAGAATGCCAAAATATAAATTAAACTCTTTTCTATGCATGGGAGCAACCGATATTTAGCATTATTGTTCTGTTGGGTGTATGTTGCCACAAATTCGTTTGTCTCCGTATTAATGAGGGAAATACATTATTGATAATTAAATTAATTTATATACATAGTGACTAATTGCGTGAATAATGAGTAAAAACGGATGCTTCATTATTAATAATTATGTGTCATTATTTTACCGGATATGCAACGAAACCACGAGAACGACGCATTGAGAGTTCGACTAATTTAAGTTATTTTATTTTAATCTAAAGTTATATACGAGTATGACATATACGTTAGTAGAAAACAAAAATATGTGAAATTGCATTCAGACCAAACGATCATTCGCTAATTCTATCCCCCATTCTACGAAATTCATTCGTTACACAAAATGTAATTAGTGGAAATTCGTTGATTTTGTAGAGTGGGGGATAGAATGAGCGAATGCTCGTTTGGTCTAAACTAAATGCACCTTAAAAGTGGGTTTACAATTATACCAAACGAGCGAATGTTCATTCTATCCCCCACTCTATGAAATTCACTTGTTACACAAAACGTAATTCGTCTAATTATATCCTGACGTTTCGGGCATGACATTACACCCGTGGTCGCAGGTAGACCACGGGCCACGGGTGTAACGTCATGCCCGAAACGTCAGGATATAATTAAACGTAAGTTTACGCGATTAAGACCCGTTTGTCTTTAAAATATGAGTGATAATCATGAAAGTTTAAATCAATATATGTAATTCGTCGAAATTCGTTGATTTCGTAGAGTGGAGGATAGAATGAGCATTCGCTCGATTGGTGTAAACCCACCTTAAGGTGTATTTGGGAAATTCCGAACTATTTTGGACGAGTAAAAGAAGATAAATTATAATCTAAAAACATGTCAGTGGCTACTCTTCCATAAAACTTCTGTGTAGCCTTTTTACATATATGTGTGTATATGAAATACAGAATATTGTAACCAGACGTAGATTTCAGTATTATAATATTTATAATCTAACTTTTATGACAATTATTAATTTAGCGTTAACTACCATGCCGTAATTAATTTTAGATTTTTTTTTTGAGCAGCAATGTACGGCGTACACTTATCACTAGTGACAGTTGTGACTTTACGATGTTTATTGTCAACAAACAACAACAAAGCTTTACATTGCGTGCTGAATTTTTTTATATCAAAAAAAAGTTAGCTTTTTTTAAATAGTTTTACGATAAATATATTAATTAGTGCCTATACTAAGACCCCCTAAAGTTTGAGGTAGGTAATATCAAATATACACGCTGTATGATTGGTCATTTTGAGTAAACACATAAATAAATGTCCTCTAAGTACGGAGCTATAATGAGAATGTTTACGCTTTAAGAGGCGATGTGCGTACGCGCCGGCCGGTAATGAGGCCATTACTGCGCTAGGGGGCCCACAGTCAATATATTAAACACTTCATTAACTCATAGCATTCTTTTTGAATTTAAAGTAGGTACCTACCAGCTTTAATAAAATAACTTACCAACAGTTTTTTTTTTTATATAAAATATTCATAGTTCTTCTTACATTGTTAAACGTGTGAGGTCTACTATGTTTCTAGTGTGATGTGGTTATACGTGAAAAACACAGTA
>JALPQI010028635.1:0-15778 GCA_025490895.1 Thaumatotibia leucotreta | reverse complement strand
GTTGGGCAGCGTTCGGGAAGCTACGACACATATTTTCGTCCAATATTCCGCAGTGTTTGAAGACGAAAGTCTTTAATCAGTGTGTGTTGCCAGTGATGACATACGGTACTGAAACGTGGCCGCTTACAATGGGTCTCATAAGAAGGCTCAAAGTCACCCAAAGGGCAATGGAGAGGGCTATGTCTTTTTTGCTGGCATGCAATTAGCCAAAGTAGGATGGGCAAAAATGTATGGACCCTGGCCTAATAGCTAACAACAAACTATATATTTTTGGAAAGGTTGTTTCGTACTCTACAATTTTTTTTAGGCAGAGACGGTCAGCTGTGAGAAAAAGTTATAGATAAAACAATCATTTACCAATGAGACATTTATTCGTAATATTCACCTTTGAATATTTTTTGGACAACATACAATGAGTCTTAAATGTATTTTTATGTACATTCACAAAGTATCTTACGAGACTACGACATATTTGCGGGAATTAAACACTTGACTAATTTAAGACTTATTAGAAACGAGTAATAATGACGGTCTTAACTGTAACACACTTGCGATAGTTAAATACTCTGTAACTCCCAGTTTTTAAGTGCTATTAATTTTCTTCACACACATATCGTCGGCTGACAAGCAAAACTCACTATAAAAACTGTCACTATTCTTAGCAACCTCTTATGTCAGTATTGAATCAGAACTTAGATACGATCTCTATTTCAAGTAGGTATTTGTTACTTAGTGAGTTTTGGTTGTCAACCGACGATATTTGGAAGTTCCTGCCATAGTAAAAGTTACGGAGCTTAACATAAGCTATCCAGAGGCATACCGTTTGTCGTTATTGGTTAACACGTTCGACGCCGGTGACACAGCGTGTGTGACCAACAAAATCTGATTCCTATGCCAGTGACACACACACGGGATCAGAGTAACCTTATTCTTATGCCACTAGCATAAATCAAGTTCTTCCTCCTATGCCAGTGCCATAGAAATATGAACGCTTTTAACACAAGTGCTGTGTCACTGGCATAAGAGTACAATCTGTTCAGTCACACATGCCACATGCGTGTCAATGGCATAGGAGTTCTATCAGATAATTTCGATCGGCATAGTATTAGCGCTTAGTGAAACAGTACCGGAGGCGAACGTGTTAATAGGCCTATTTGCCCAACCTCATTTATTACCGTCCAACTCTGAAACACATCGATATTTGTAGCCACTCGCTCATTTAGTCACTCACCATTAAGAAAACCGATGCCATTGCTGCAGTTTAAGAAACTGGTCAAGACATACCTGCTTAACTTACAAAAATCCCCTCCCCTCTCTTTATAACTACAACGTGCAAAGGCTTAAGCTAGTAATACGTACCTCTGATATTTTTAAAACTACAAACAATTGTAATTTTGTAATAATTTATGGCATGCTGAAACACACACACACACACACACACACACACAGACACACACACACACGTACAAACACAACTGCGAGCAAGACCGACCTACCTAACTTAGTTTAACTTAGTTTAAGAAGGACCTGTCTGAAAATCAGCGCTGGGTAAGTGAATATACTTCACATATCTAGCTTATGCTGAGATTGGTACCTATTGCCCATACCTATACAAAGCAATTTTTATTTATTATTTTATTTTTTATTTAGCTTTTATTTTTATTTCGTTTTTCTATTGGGTATAAGATAAGAATTCTTGTTTTTTGCTACATTCCTTGTTTATATTTTTTTGTGTTTTTTTTCTTGTTTTGTATTATGTAATTTGGGCAATAAAACTTTTTTATTCTTTATTCTTTATTCTTTAGTATAGTTAGTAGTATAGCTACTATAGCTAGTATAGTTACTAGCTCAGCGGTGAACTAAAAATATTGCGGAGTCTCTTTTCTTTACACGTGAGCGATTATCTTTTGTTCGTTTCTATAGCCGAGCTATCAATCGCCAACTCGCTCTTGGTGGTCAGTGACTACAGCAATCATAAATATACACGGTGTTTCATGAATCATGACTTATGTGAACCTCGCACACACCGCATATATCGTCGGCTGACAACCAAAACTCACTATAAAAACTGTCACTACTCTTAGAAACCTCAGAACTTAGAAACGATCTCTATTTCAAGTAGGTATTTGTTACTTAGTTTTTTTTTATTGTCAAACGACGACATAAGTCATGGGTCGGTTGGTAGGAAGGCTTTTATGAAAACCAAATATAATGTCATAATTTCTGTGTTAAAAAGTTACATTTTTTGTGTAACAATACTGGGCAGTAAAGAGCGGCAAATTAAAATTTCCTATGATATTTTTTCTATCAATTTTTTTTTTATTTGTCGCCCCTTCTACTGCCAAAGGTTGTGGGATAGTGTACAAACTATAAATTAGTATGACTAACTTTCGTAACACAATAGACGCGATTGTGATCTATGTTTTTATTCAGGGCTTAACTACGAACAAATAAAACATGGAAGCAGCACGCCATAGTAAATTGCCTTTCAAAAACGGTCCTGAATTTTAGTTGACAAAATATGCGCGGTGTTAAGAAAAGCGCTATGTCCTGCCCATCTTGGCACAATTGAACAATTGATTTTGGGGGCATTTTTGAGCTGGCGTTAGACGTCCATGTTATATATGGTCGCAGGGGCTTAACTATGTATGATTTTTTTGCAATCGATACTAGCCATATAAAAAGTATTCAAAACCTAACTGGCGACCTACGGGCAGGGTCGTACTTCGCCCAGAGGCTCAGTTTAGCCGTACAAATAGGCAATGCGGCGAGCGTTCTGGGAACTATGCGCCCGGGGCACATTAGGGTTTTTTGATGTGTAACAATGTTGTGTATTTTTATACCTAATATGTACAATTCTCCACAAATAAAAATCTAGATTTAAAACCTAACTAAACCGATATGATTTTTAGAATTGTGACATTTTTTTTGGTTTCTTTGCAAATGAGGAATGAGTGGTTAAAATAGTTTGCGTTCCTGACACCCGAGGTGTACACGGTGCACATTATTAAATTTGGTGTCATTTGACATTAAGTCACATAATATTATTTGTTTAATTCGACGTCTAGAATGTATAGTTAAAATCACTCGCAATGCTCGCGAGCACCGTGTATATTATATGTTTATTTTGACGCTACGAACAAATAAAACATGGAAGCCGCACGCCATACTAAATTGTCGTTCAAAAACGGTCTTGAATTTTAGTTGACAAGTGTCACCCCCTGTTCAAAGCATCACGGCAATGAATTTCAATGTCAACCTATAAAAACTTAAACCGCCATTTAAAACTAGTTGTGATTGGTCTATCAAAGTTTTGATTGGCGATATTCAATAAAAAATTGTCAAAGATGTTGCGCCGAAATATCCGCGGTGTTAAGAAAAGCGCTATGTCCTGCCCATCTTGGCACAATTGAACAATCGGTTTTGGGGGCATTTTCGGGCTGGCGTTAGACGTCCATGTTATATATGGTCGCAGTTTTGATGTCTAGAATGCATAGTTAAAATCTCTCGCAATGCTCGCGAGCACCGTGTATATCGCCTGCGATTGGTGCAATCAAAGACATGACAGACCACCAACACCCTTAACAGCATTGGACTATTTTTATGAAAAATTCTGGTTTGTAGGTTTTTCCTGCAATCATCATCATCATCATATCAGCCGAAAGACGTCCACTGCTGAACATAGGCCTCCCCCAAAGATTGCCACAATGACCGGTCCTGCGCCACCCGCATCCAGCGGACTCCTGCGACCTTCACCAGGTCATCGGTCCACCTTGTGGGGGGCCTACCCACGCTACGCCTTTCGGTACGTGGCCGCCACTCAAGAACCTTCCCGCCCCAACGGCCATCGGTTCTACGCGCAATGTGCCCCGCCCACTGCCACTTCAGTTTAGCGATTCGAAGAGCTATTTCGGTTATACTTTGGTTCTGCTGCGAATGGTCTCATTTTTAAGCCGATCACGCAGAGAGACTGCTAGCATAACATATTAATATTACTCTTAATTAGATAGTACGTACGGTGGTATATTTTCAGCAGTGTTGTCATGTGTGCTGATATCGGACGAATAGGCATGCAAAAATATATTATAAAACAAAATGTATAAATAAAAGCGTGCATTTTATAATAAAACGGGAGAAATTAAACACATATACAAAAAAATAACATTTAAACAACAAACTACCATGTCAGTAATCAAACTACTCCTATTTCATTTAAAAATATTACTAAATATTTAATACAGAGTGTCCTTAGCCACTGGACAATGCCGAAACGTACACATGTGTCAGGGTATTAGAAAAGTATCATAACAATTGATGTAGCCATTACGAACAAAAATAACCAACTTCAACCGATTTCTCCAAGATGCTCTCATCTGTGGTTTCCATCATTGGTTTCCTATCATCAAATCCTACTTTCTGAATGCAAACTCTTGTAAATGAATGAAAATTACCAAAAGCGCCATACATGTACAGTCGACGTCAAAGATATCATTACGGTTTAGGTGCCAAAAATATATTTACACGACTTTCTTGCCTTGACATTAAGGTCGTGTAAACATATTTTTGGCACCTAAACCGTAATTATATCTTTGACGTCGACTGTACCTATAACATTTGAAGAGATCCCTCGATTTCTCCAAGATCCCTTCATCAGACCCCAACTTGGTGCCAATGGGACTATCTAGGGGTTGTACACGTTCGATCACAAAAGAAAAAATTTAAATCGGTTCACGATTCTCGGAGTTATCGGGTATAATACAACAAAAAAAAAAACAGGTCGAATTGAGAACCTCCTCCATTTTTTGAAGTCGGTTAAAAATAAGATAAATTAGATTGTTTACTTTGGAACAACCTACATGTATCAGTAGCTCCAAGGTCCTAATAAAATGATACCACTACAAATTTGACTTTCTACAAATTTCATAATTGAGAAACCTATTCGAAATTCGTTGCAGTGACACATGTGGTGAGGTCCTATAGAGTACTTTGCTTTTGTTATGGACTATCAGAAAAAAAATGAGAACAATATTTAAACTTCCGTTTTAATTTAAATACATCAATACGAGAGAGTACTTCTAAGTAGCAAACCAACGCGAAGCTTCAGGGGTTGTCCAATTGCTAGGCTTACGGTGTATATTATAGGTAATATTAGTCATATCCAATATTTGTTTATTATATTATTTACAGAGCCCGGATTTCCCGCGGCAAAACAAAACACTACCGTAATCTTATTTGACGCATTATTTATAAGATTACCGTAATATTATCAATAAATCAATCAATCAAAGCGTTTATTTGTAAAAATAGGTATTTACAGTATGTGGATGGACAAGAATTTCAGAGTTTCTGCTATGCTTTACCCAGAGGTGTGCAACAACTAGTTACAATGTAATAAATATGTCACAATAAACAGTAATAACAATCATTATAAATTATCTAGATAATCAATACAACAATAATAAAAAATAGTTTGAAATAAATTATTAGTAAATATCACGTTTTAAAATTATAAATGATTAACAATGGATAAATTTGGGGGAGGCCTATGTTCAGCAGTGGACGTCTTTCGGCTGATATGATGATGATGATGATGAACAATGGATAAAGAAAGAAAGAACATAAAATATTGGACAGTAAACATTTATAAATTATCATTTAAATAATCACTTATAGAATAATAGCATTTGTCAATTAATAGAGTAAATAATTTATTTATAAAAAGTATTTAGGGACGGTTTACTACACAATTATCGATATCGATAAAATGTTTCTCTCACTGGCTAGATTACGATACTGTTTTATTTTGCCGTGGTAAATCCGTTCTCTCTTTACTTATTTGGTATTATCATGTACAAAATTTTTAGACGTTGTAAAACATACGGGTTAGTTGAAATTGAATTTAATAAACGAACCTGATTTCCTCGTATTCCAGAATAGCGCCCACTATAAGCCGCTCAACCTGCCTCTCCAGGAGTGTGATGACACCTGCAAAGATATAAATAATAAGCATGATGACTGGCATTACTGGCAAGTCAAATGAGCATCTTTTTTCGAACTGTCAAAACGATCACCACTATGGAATTTTATATGAAATACTCAAAAGTGACGTCACGTTTGAGTACTGCCAAATGACCTACACTTTTAAGTTCTTTTCAATTTATTAAATAGAAGTTCTGTATAAAAATTACTGCAATCTACATCTTAGTAATAATTTCTTTGTGTATTATGTCGTGCACAATGTTAAATAATTTATTTTAACTACAGTCATCATCCCTATTAAAAACCGGCCAAGAGCATGTCGGGCCTTGCTCAGTGTAGGGTTCCGTAGTTAGTCAAAAACGGCTGGGCCGTTGTTCGAAATAATTTTAAAGTATTCCATAAGCCCGATATTCACGATTTTTATCATATTTTTTGGATCCACGGATCAAAAATTATTTTTATTAAAAGAAAAAAATCGTTCTTTTGAGACCCTTATTATTTTTACAAGACCTATTCAAAAATACCCCACATCATAGGATTACAGCAAAATAAATAAACATCCCCACTTTACTACAAGGGGAGATTATTTTTTTTTCAATAGCTTGTGTGTCCCAGTGCTGGGCAAAGGCCTCCCCTCTCGTTTTCCATTTCATCCTGTTATTGGCAAGTTCCGGGCATTCTTTGCAGAACGCGTCCAAGTCGTCCCGCCATTTCCTTTTCGATTTGCCTCTGCTCCGTTGGCTATCGTGTGGGATCCACTCTGGAGGAGTCTATAGAGAATATTGTTTACAAACGTGACCGTGTGGTGACGGCAGTAAGAATAAATTTGTCACCACCCCAACTCCTCCTGCCGGTGTCGTAAGAGTCGAATAAGAGATTGAAGTGTCACTGACCATTCTTTGATAACAGATTGATGATGGGCAGCAGCGTCATCATAGTGGACACATTACTGCAATCGCCAGTCCGCTTGCCTAGCGTGGCGATTATGGGCATTAATCTCCTAATGCGTCTATACGCACAGTTAACCCTTAATTTCGCAATGTATGTCACAATGAACATGGTCTTAGACCCACTTTTTGTATTTTTTAAGACAGAATTTTTTGCTGTACACAATGGCGAGGAGGCTACAACGCCCGTTTTTTTTTATTTGTAAAGTTAAGGGTTAATAGCAGAGGCCTACGTCCAGCAGTGGACTAACATAGGCTGTATTATAAACGTGAGTGCACCTTGATAGATCTGCACAGCAGTGTCACTCAGTAGCTGGCGGTATTCCGACAGATCGAAGATCCGAAGACACTGCTGGTTCTGCCGCGGAGTATTCTATTTATGGTACACTGCGTCGCCGCTGTATTGCCGCAATTTATTCTAATCGTCATCTTTTCAGACATCAAAATTCCACTGCTGGACATAGGCCCTTTAGACTTCCACATTCACCGGTTAGAAGCGACCTGCATCCAGCATTTTCCGGCGATCTTCATAAGATCATCTGTCTATTTTACTTTGCATTGTTTTTGAAAATTCTGTCTGATCTAGCCCCCATATACATGCCTTGCGTAGTGTGGGGATCACTGTAAAGCTTATCATTATCAGTACGCAATGTATTTTTGGCTGATAAACATATTTTGTTTTGATTTGATCTTGTGGGACGTCCTACACTGCGTTTGCCAAACCGTGGTTTAAACTCGAGCACTTTTCGACCCCATCTGCCATCTGAGTCTTTTTTTAATAGCTTGCGTGTCCATTCCGTTCCTGCTATGCTATTCTCTTATTCACACATTCGACGCTGCGTTCGGCAACGAGCACGACGACGAGACAGCCTTCACTTCGACGTAGAGCGCAGCGCTGCGAAAAACGGTATTCACTAACGTAGAACAGCTCGTCGTCGAACTGTAGGCGGTAACTCTCGACGCAGTGTAGTTCCAGCTCACGCCGCATTCGTTGCCGAGCGCTAGTGTCGTTTAAAGTGCATTAGTGAATACCATTTTTAGGCTCGACGCTGCCGCAGCACTGACACAGCGCTGTTAGCAAGGCGGTTTCCTTAAAACACTGCTGTTGTTGATAAACATGTTCCTGCTATTATTCCAAGTCATCCCGCCATCTTCTTTTCGGTCTGCCTCAGCTCCGTTGGCCATCGTGTGGAATCCTTCTAGATATCTATAGAAAATATTGTTTATAAACGTGGCTTTACCTTGATAAATCTGCACAGCAGTGTCACTCAGCAACTGGCGGTATTCCGACAGATCGAAGATCCGAAGACACTGCTGGTTCTGCCGTGGAGTATTCTCTTTCTGGTACACTGCGTCGCCGCTGTATTGCCGCAAGTTGTTGAGTAGTCTGTGGACAATATGAAAAATGTCACGTGGAGCATTCCATGCACTGTCCCGTACAAACGCGTGTATATTTCGATAATTTGAGTTATCTTCCAATTTTTTAGTTATTACATATATTTTTGAGTCTTTTTCGACTCCTCTAGTCACGAAAGAGGACTTCGATAAACCCACAATTTTGAGAAAAACCATGTTCGTACGGGACATCGGTGGACTTTTTCGTGGAATGCACCACGTATAGTCACCACATAATGCACCACGAAAGAATCCGCTCATAAATATGTTACGACGTTCTTATTACACAGAATTAGAGTGCACTGGGACATATTTTTGAACATTTTTGTGTAGACCTTATTTTGTCTTTGACTGAACACATCGTCAGAGCTTTGAAAGAATATTGTACATCGTACTATGAATTTTTATATGATCTAAACGCTTTACAGAAGTAGTGAGTAATATTTCTCCTTCCATTGTACTAAAGCTAATTGAGACAGAAAGATAAAATCGGGCCACCAATCTGCACTAAATACTTAATATTTGTCTCTATTTGCTACTCACCTTAATACAATAGTGAAACACAGAAAGCTGTCGCGACTCTTAGTAAAGTATGAATTACTAAATTAATTGACTATGACCCATTTTAAACATAAAATGAGATTGTAATTAAATAGTTACATATACATTTCCTTTTTATAAATAGCATTATTTTAGCAAGCTATAGTGTCTCTCCAAGTGTCTTTTTCGAGTCCAGAAATGAGACGAATACCAAAAAAGAGAGGAATTCCCTTCGTTTAGATGTATAGGTACTCTCACCTTAACATGTTAGCAAGCCACAGTGTCTTTCTAAGTCTCTTTTTCGTCAGAAAATGAGAATAATACCAAAAGACACAGAAGGGATTCTGACAAAGAAGCAAAAAAAAGAAGGAATTTTTAGTTTATTTTTTTATGTTGGCACAACAAAGTGGCTCCACTCCACCTGATCGTAAGTGAAAAGTAGAGCCCAAATCGCGACGGCAACGAACAGGAGACCAGCAATAACCTGTCAGTTGCCACCGCCCGCTGGCCCGCTAGATGCTTCTTCACGCTTCGTTTATAGGGTCCCAAATTTTCCTCTTACCTTAACATGTTAGCAAGCCACAACGCGCTATATTCCACACTGTCTGCCCTCTTCCGTAACGTCTTCTTAACTCCGACCCTGACAGCCTTCAGCAGCTGTATACTTAGCCAAGTAGCCAATGGCTAACGCTCAGTAGCCTATCGTAGTTTTCGCTCGCTGTCACTCTTTCTTATTAGTGCGACAAAGACAGTTGTCTATCGTTCACGATTGACGATTGAGCGTTAGCAATTGGCAACTTGGCTAAGCACCCTGGTGCATCTTCGGTTCGTCCACGTGCTCCAGAATACAATAGATCCTCAAAGTTACCTTGTGATGACACCAGTCTCTCTATGGTCCGAATGGTGGGATTCTATTTGAAAACGTGTGATTACCAATATAATGCAAATCCAGGATGACATGTTTGGTTTCGTTCTCTCACATCAACATGTTAGCAAGCCACAGCGTCTTTCTAAGTGTCTTTTTCATCAGAAAATGAGAGTAATACCAAAATATAGAGAGAGAATTCAAAACAAAGGAAGAAAGGAAGGCCAAGAAGGCATTTTTGGTTTTCTCTTCTCACCTCAACATGTTAGCAAGCCACAGTCTTTCTAAGTGTAGTTTTCGGGTCAGAAAATACCATGAATACCAGAAGAATATGAATATAAAAAGGCAAGGAAGACATGTTGGGATTGTTGAGTTCTGTTCACTCAACAGAACATGTTCGCAAGCCACAGTGTATTTCTAAGTCTCTTTTTCGTCAGAAAATGAGAGTAATATCAAAAGACAGAGAAGGGATTCTGACAAAGAAGTAAAAAAAAAAGGTTTTTCTTTTTTTTAGTTCTTTCCTCTTACCTCAACATGTTAGCAAGCCACAGTGTCTTTCTAAGTGTATTTTTCAGGTCAGAAAACGCCATGAATACCATGTCATGTAATGTCTTTCTAAGTGTCTTTTTCATTAGAAAATGAGAGTAATACCAAAAGACAACTTAGACGAAAAATTAACCATTACCTTAATACCTGCTACTGTACCCTATAATTTTTCATTTTCATTATTTAGACATAAAATGTTATAACTACTAGAAATATATTAGCTTATAGATAATTCCACATGTAATGTCTTGGCGTAAACTGTTTTTTACATGATTTTTGTTGATAATAATAAAGGGATTCTGACAAAGAAGTAATAAAAAAGTAAAGACGGCATTTTTAGTTTCTTCCTCTTACCTTAACATGTTAGCAAGCCACAGCGCGCTATACTCGACACTGTCTGCCCTCTTCCGTAACGTCTTCTTAACTCCGACCCTGACAGCCTTCAGTAGCTGATGCATCTTCGGTTCGTCGTCGACGTGGTCCATGTGGCGCAGCATCATGAAGATGATGTAGGCTGGCAGGCCTGGGAGGAGGGTTACTGCTGTACGGGGTTTTAGGTCTGAAAAAGAGGTTATTTCATTATGCTGAACTACTTTTTTCTCCAAACACATACTTACTACTATAGTAAATTGTGCATCCAGGGAAGCTATGAACAAATAAAAAGCCGGACGCCATACTAAATTGCCTTTCAAAAATGGTGCTGAATTTTAGTTAACAAGTGTCACCCCCTGTTCATTGCATCACGGTAATTAATTTCAATATCAACCTATAAAAACTTAAACTGCCATTTCAAAATAGTTGTGATTGGTCCAACAAAGTTTTGATTGGCTACATTTGTCAAAGATGTTGCGCCGAAATATGCGCGGTGTTAAGAAAAGCGCTATGTCCTGCCCAACTTGGCACAATTGAACAATTGGTTTTGGGGGCATTTTTGAGCTGGCGTTAGACGTCCATGTTATATAATATAATATATCGTCGGCTGACCACCAAAACTCACTATAAAAACTGTCACTACTCTTAGCAACCTCTTATGTCAGTATTGAATCGGAACTTAGATACGATCTCTATTTCAAGTAGGTATTTGTTACTTAGTGAGTTTTGATTGTCAACCGACGATATGGTCGCAGTCAGCGTGACATAAAGGGCCCATGTCAAATAAGCAACGAGTACTTTTACCTTACATTAAATATTTTTTAATAATTAACATACCTGTTATAAGTTTCTTAATGATCTTCGCCTCGTCTTGTATCTTATACTCGAACATGCCGAGATACTCCCTCTCTTTCTTACGCGTCACCGGCGCGATCTCAGGAGCGAGAGAGGTTTGTGGCACCACTGCATCTGAAAGTAAATATAATTCACAATTATACTACTAATACTTTAAATTTATATACCTTCCGAAAGTTAGTAAAAGTGTAGAAAAATAATAGATATTGTCAAATTTTTCAGTGAAATGTTTTTGTGGTCATATTACGAAATGTTATGTACTGTTATGAAAATTGCTTTGAATAACACAAATTTGCTCCTACATACTAGATATACATTTTTTATGAAATAAAACTATGAAAACGGATAAACTCGCGTACATTAACTAACTTTAACTTCATAGTGTAATTCTCGATAATCGAAGAAAATATTATACATTTTTTACTCAGGTGAATGATTATTATAAAAAAATACATTTATGACGTGCATAAATTATCTGTTAATGTCTTTTCAAATTGATATATTTTTATATGTTCATTATAAAAATAAACATTTTCAAAATACCACTGAAGTTTTTTAGATAATGGTTATCTTTGGACCTTTTATATTTTACTATAGTAGTTTTTATACAAATGATACTATGCTGTGATTGTGCTAAAATAGTTAAGAGTAACTAGATGTATACCTTTTAACCTCGTATGGCCCAACGTGGATTCCTCTTTAATAGAATTTATAAGCTTTTATAGCCTAACAAGTTCTTTTTGAGGCCCTCGTCATGTTGCGGAGGTAGTGGAATTAAGTTATTTTAAAGGAAATAATGCTATTTGTTGTTGATAACCATAACCCGTAATCGAACCTGCAAATCTGTAGCAAACGTCAGTAGTGTAGTACGTCAGGGTTGTCACTACTACGCATATCACCGCGGCAACAGTGTTCAATGTACTCTCGAACTTCAAAATATATATTTTTTGTTTAATTTGTTGCACTCAAATTGCGTCGCTTACTCGTGTACATTCATTTTAAACTCAAAAACATCTACTGACGTCAATAGTAAATAATTTAAATATGTATTATTTTGCATATTATTATACTCTTTATTTCATTGATTTCTTAGGCTAGGTTTTTTACAAAATGTCTATAAAAGTAAAATACAATAAAACATACAAAAGCAATACAAAACATGTAAACATAATATAAAAAACCTAACCTAGAGAGCCGCCGGCAACGGAGCGGGCCCAAGCTTTTGCATATTATTTATTATTGTTTGTTGTTCACTCAGTTTCTTGTCCTTTTAAAAGATTTTTTACTGCTGTAACCGCAGCATAATCCGGATTGCTTTTTAAAACCGTCTTTAATTTGTGGTACTTTTCCTGTTAAATGAAGTTTAGATCTGGAAAGCATTTATTCAGTGACATTTTCACTAACGGTAAGTTTTGGATTTTGAAATTTATTGAATAATACTACATGTTTATATTAATCATACGTGCAGTTGAGTATAATCCATTCATCCTTAGCTGTCTCATCTAAGTTATCTAGTAAACAACTTTCTAACCTAAAAGTACACGTTTTCTGTTGTAAACTGCCATATTTGCCTATACCAAAATGCCTGAGTCCGTATTTGTGCAGTCCGTCCGTTGTTATTAGTAAATTGATTATTTTTTAGTCAAGGAAAGAGCAGTTTACAACAGAAAATGTGTACTTTTAGGTTAGAAAGTTGTTTACTAGATAAGACAACTAAGGATGAATGGGCCGTAAGTAAATTCTTCAACGTAATCGCCAACCCTGACATCAAACTGTCAAATGCTACGGTTTTGCTACATCCGTTGCGAGGTATGTTGATAATTTATAACAAGATTGTTACCATTGCTCTCTAAAATGTCGCTGACGTCTTCAATACCCGCTTCCCGTAGTTTGGAGACTAGAAGTCGAATCTGGTTCTTATAGCGGCGACAACTCTCCGACAGCTTGTCAACGCGTTCCTGTTACAACGATATCGCTTTAGGATCGATTTAAAAAATGTACATAAAGTGCATTCATCCTTACTTGTCTTATCGTGTAAACAAACAAAACGCCAACGATGATCAAAGACAATCACTAGTGATTAGAAATGTTGATATAATGAAATTTCAGGGATAATTTCCCTACTTACGTAAATAAAGGATTATCGATTTTGCAGGAAGAGAATTAATTAGTACAATATTATATCAAAAACATATTGAAATCAACTACAACAATTTTGGTAAATTACTACAATTTATTTTAATTGTATCTTTATTAAGTATTAATATCGACATATTGACATGCCAACATTACGGTACATAGACAATCTAGACATCGCAATGTGAGCAATGTCAGATGTTTTGAAGACTATCCAACCGTAACCGCGTTTATTGACGAAAATCTTTACAGAAATGATATTTTTCAGTGCTTTTTTCAGTGATTTTAATACTTTGCGAGTTTTTTAAAGTATGCAACAACATTTGAGGGAATGATTATGGTATCATTGCAGAGAAAAGTGTGATAATGTTTTCAAGAAGTGTTTGTTTACATGATAAGACAAGTAAGGATGAATGCCCTTTAGTTAAGGCAATAAAAAAATCACTATCGAGTCAATTGTGTTACGAAGGTTAGTCATACACACTATGTGGTAAAGTACACTCGGGTAAGACCGGACTATTTTTCGGTGAGTTGAAAGGATGTCACAAAAAAATCATAAATTTATACTCTCTAACTTTTACCTACAGATGTGTGATATACGCGATAAAAAAGAAATCAAGCTTTCAATATAAATTTACTTGATGCCGCTCAACCGAATAGCTTAGGAGTAATCGACACTCAAACTTACACTATTTGTTTTCAAGACACCCAATCGAAAACCTTCTTGGCTTAAGATCGGACTAGTATCTAATTTCAATTCTAAAGGAGAAGAAGGCGCATAGCTTCCTGTTAAAGATTGGATCTTCAAAAAATCTCGAAAAACTTCACTTTTTTTAAACCTTCATAGCTCACGACTGATGCTGCTGAGCGGTTGCTGCATACTAGCGAAATGGCGTCATGCATAGTATTGCCTTAGAGGAAAATATACTACTGGTTTAGTAGCTGCGACCATATATAACATGGACGTCTAACGCCAGCTCAAAAATGCCCCCAAAAACAATTGTTCAATTGTGCCAAGATGGGCAGGACATAGCGCTTTTGTTAACTTCGCGCATATTTCGGCGCAACATCTTTGACAAATGTTTTTAGAATATAGCCAATCAAAACTTTGACAGACCAATCACAATAATTTTTAAATGGCGGTTTAAGTTTTTATAGGTTGACATTGAAATTTATTGCCGTGATGCATTGAAGAGGGGGTGACACTTGTCAACTAAAATTCAGGGCCGTTTTCGAAAGGCATTTTAATATGGAGTGCGGCTTCCATGTTTTATTTGTTCGTAGCTCGTATCTCAGTTCTGATTCAATACTGACATACGAGGTTGCTAAGTAGTGAGATTTAGTTGTCAGCCGGCGATTTGTTGTTTGTATAGTATTGTACCTGTAAGGCCAAGCTTTCAGACGCCAGTTTGATGATCTCGTTTTGAGCGAACTCCTGCTGTTTGTTCTTAGGCTCCTGACTCAAGTCGACACTCAACAACCTGCAATTCATACATTTTTACATCCAAATGCTTCATGACATCTTTGCTCATATAAAGTAGGCTGTATTGGGATAATTCTGAATGTCAAAAAACGCTGGCTAATTTCGAAAGGTGACACTAAAGACAAGTAATTAGAGTTATTTTTCTGTGATTTTCGGAATTATACTACTTTTGGAATTATCCCAAGGAAGCCTATTATTAAAATGAGCTATTGCATATTGTTAAAATGAGTTCACTCACTTAAACTAATATTGAAAAAGTTAAATCGCTACTACCTAACCAACCCACATGAATTTTTCATTCTAATTAACACTTTAAATCACAAAAAACAAAGTCAATCATTAAAATGACAGATTCGTGTGGATTGGTTCCCTTTTGCATAATTACGTCCCATTTTGTACGCGGCGTGACGTCATTTGCCACAATTATACGGCCTCTAATAATTAATTAGGTATGTAAATTATCTTAATCCTCTAATCAACACTAATTCATACAAAATCAAAAGGGCTAAGTTAATAAAACCAGTACTTACTTCTGGTATTTCTCGTTCTCCTCTCTCAGACGGTCGATCTCGGCCTTCGTCTTGGATATGTGGTCCGAATAGAACTTCTTCTCCGCCATCAGCTCTTCCTGAAGTTGCCTGTAATCATTCATGAAAAGAT
>JALPQI010028634.1:0-15164 GCA_025490895.1 Thaumatotibia leucotreta | reverse complement strand
CAAAAGAACTTCGCTGTTCTAGCGCCCGTTCTACGAAATCAACCGTTTTGTTTACCGATCGAATTTCGTAGAGTGGGAGGTTAGAACAGCGAATGGTCTTTTAGTTTGAACGCACTTTAAGGGCAGGTGTTCAGGAGGAAAAGAAGTTAGGAACATAAACTTGAACATGTCAGTATTGTCAGTGCCCATGGAAAGGCCCCTTATTTATTTATTTATTTAATCTTTATTGCACAACAAATAAAGTACAAAAGGCGGACTTAATGCCATAAGGCATTCTCAACCAGTCAACCATTAGGCCAAACAGAAATTAAAAGTATTGGTGCGGTGAAAGACTCAAGTAAAAGAAAATTAAAACAGCAAAGAAAAAAAAACTACAATACATGTTAATAAATATGAATACACAATAAAAAATACAAATTTATACAATTATCAAATCACGATGTTTAAAATGAACTTTAGTGAAGAATACATAAGTTATATTTTAAGCGTCGTGACAAGGTACCTTTCCACGTGCACTGTCGTGCACTGACACATATTTAGATACCTACTAAAATGTCACTTGAAAATCGCTGGATTCTGACTAATTTCAAAGACAATTAATTTATTATTGAAAAAGGGTATCTCATTCTATATCACTAAAAGAGGCGTTTTTATCGCGTTTTCGTTGCTAGTTTAATTTATATTAATATTATAATTCCCAAACTTCCTATTACGCACCTTTTAATCTTTGCAAAATAATGACGAAAAAAAAAATGTTTTAGAAGTTGTTTCTTACAATATTTCTACTAATAATATTTATTCGTTAGGCGGAAATTTATGCAACAACGACACAAAAAAAACGAAAAAAAATAGTTTTTAGCGTATGTGATCTAACATGTTTTGCTTGTTTTAGACTCAGGTTTAAATCTTTCCCCTTCCTCGTAGGCACCTAGTATACTCGTATAGCAGCACCGGCTATACCTGCCGCAATACAATCTGGCGACTGAAGGCATCTTGCTATCTACGTTACACTTGTTAGTTCTAGGTCAGAGTGAGAGAGACAGCAGTATGCCCTCAGTCGCCAAACTTTGCTCCTAGAAAAGGTCCAGAAAACATTTCTTCGGTTTATGTACAAAAAAATATACGGATACTACCCCTTTCTATACCCCACAAAATTCCTACTTGGCATGCTAAACTGCAATTCCCTAGAAATTAGGCGGAATCTCAAATTCATGTGTGAAGCATCTCAAATTTTGAGATTTACTATCAAGGACGTGTACCTTCTATGTTCCTAACAACTACTTGCGTGGTCGCTGCCATCGCCTCCTAGCGGATGAGGCATCCCGCACGATGGCTCACCAGTTTTCTCCACTTGGCCGCTCCCGTATTCTGCTTAATATTTTTTTATTTTTTGCACCAGTCTCCGATTTGTTCGCGGACAACCTTGACAAACTTAAAAATTAATTCTTGCGTTTTTGTGAAACAGTAACATAAATGTGATAATTATGTATGTTATTTTTAACATAAGCTACTTGTACTGATCAATTTATTATTGCTTAGTGTTTTTTTATCTTACCATCTGTAACGCTTTGGCTTGTCAGCTGTTAGTTGTAGATGTATTAAATAAATAAATAAATAGTTTTGCGGCAAGTATAGCTCACCGTCGCCGCATACGGATGCGGCGGCAGTATGAGTATGACGTTGCCATAAAGTGCAACGACCATAGCAATATCATAAACCGCTTTTGTCCGTTTTCGAAAGTGAAACTTGCTAAATGTGCTATTACAGTCTACGGTTTGTCATTTAGACGATTATTGTAGCATTGTACTGAGTGATAATAACAGTGCTGTCGTTACTTTGATACGGAGCATGTGAAAAGGGGTCTCAAGTTTGAAGGGAAGAGACGCGAAGCGTATCACGCCAGGAAATGAATTGTTCACTTATTCGCCAAAATACACATTTTTGGTTCATTTTAAAATTGTGGTTAAATTAACCGTCGTTTAAACGTAGGGCGACTTCGCATTGCACAGGATGATTGTGAAATGGGTATTGTCTTAATAATTAGTTGCAAAGATAGTTTATGCGACAGTAAATGGCAGTTTGCATTGTTACGCAGCCATGGTATAGAATAGGCAATGCATTAGCATGATGCAAATGCAGCTAGTTTAGTGTTAAACTACTGGCTTAAATCGGACACTTCGCCCGCGCATATATAAACCCACATTGAATCCTTTAAACACTGAACACTCTGTAGTGAGCACAATTGCTTACTTCCAGGCAAAACAGTTATTTCGAACCCATTGAAATGAAGTACTTAAAACTTAAATCTCAGAGTAGATATATGTATCAACTTGTTTAGAGAGCGGTAGGTATAGCGTATTCTGGAGATCGTATACCGCTCCCGTATATCCTACACCGCTATAAGGGTTACGACTCTAGGTTTGATTTAGCTCCCCTGACTGCCTTAAGGTGCATATAGACTCGTCGAAATTCGTTGATTTCTTTGAGTGGGGGATATAGAATTAGCGAATGCTCGTTTGGTCTGAATGCACCTTTACGTGCAAGGCGATTTAGAACATTTTGCTTTACATGGATGACTAAATTGTACAGTCGCCTTCCGATATATCGTAGCGTCGCGAGCGCTCAAAAATATCTGCTGCGTGTTTAGATATTTGTGTACGGGACGCTACGATATAGGTATCTGATGGCGACTGTACCCTGTACCTATTTTTCTCAGTTTCTTTTTTAAAATTCAATGGTATGTACACAAAACGTGTCGTGGAGGATGTAGGTATTTAGTTTTAAAAGACGAAACATGATTAGCGCGATAGTATGTCTCTATTTTATTCATATTGTTGCTAAAAGATGGAAAATCTATCTCGCGACGACATACTGACGTACCAATCATGTGCTAAACATACTGCGTTGAGATGAGCAGCAATTTTTTTTATGAATAGTATAATAAAGAAAAGGTAAGTAATTTCACTTCAATAGTCAGGCTTGTTAAATGAACAAAATTGTAATAATTCGCAGGGCAATTCAATTAAATTTTAATTGAATTAAATTAACTAACACCTAGAGAGCTCAAGTACTGTTGCTGCGGGTGCTAAGACCTAGTAATAATTTATTTACATTTACTAGCTGTTTTTTTAATAGAATATGCAAATAATTTTAAGAATAGGTACCTACTTACGTCAATAGCGAATTTAGGAATACTTAGACCCAGCTCAGTCGAGGGTCGTCAGTTACCCAAGTGCTTAGCATTTGTTTATCGCGAAAAATCCTATGTCCCTAAGTAGAAATTCGTGTGGAAATACAACCTTTTAATTTTCAACCTGCATAAGTTTGCGTGGTCGTGCGCAAGAGCATCTCTATGTAATTAATAGGTTCGTGAATACTGAGAGCACCTTTGTCTACGTAGTTGGATAAAGGTGAGTGTGATTAACGGATTCAAATTTATGATGTACCCTGAACCTGTGGGATTAGAGTAGGTATGTACTAATAATGCACGTTGTTCAGTGTGTGTAGTGTGAGGCACTACGAGTATACTACTACTTAATAATAATATTAACTACAAACTAAATCTTTAAAAAAAATAGTAAAAGTAGTATTAAAATTATAGATATTAGATGTCATATACCAAAGAAAAACGACCATGATCACCTATGTCCGAGGTGGGGATCGAACCCACGTACTCAGCTTTCGCGGCTGATGCCTGTACCCCTCGGCCACTCGGTCTTAGCAACCACCGGTCAAATTTCTCGGGTATATGCAATCCCTTACAAGGCTAGGCGCCTTTGGAGAAAAATTAAATGTACAAATCAAAATATTTAGTTACTAAATAATTTGATTTGTGTTTTCACAATATGTTTAGTATTAAAATATTAACTTAAATAAAAATAAACCTAAAAAAAAATCCTTTTAAAGGAGCTACTCATCCAAATCGCCCCGATTGGTTCCCGACGCAAAGGTGCCCATCACGCTCGCAGTGTTCCCGCGCGGAATCGCGATGGGTCTTACCTTTTGTATGTAATTTTTCCGCGATTATATGTTTTTTATTTGCACCATGTAGGTAGACTTCACTTAGAAAAGTAAGTTATTAAAATATTGTAGTCTGGGATCAATACACACTTAAATACATTCAGTAGGAACATCTACGTAACTTAATTAATAATTTAAATAGGTAGTATCGAGGGGACGTACCCGAAGTAGGTAGACGATAAAAAATAATTTGACATCTGGATTCAAATTACAATAGAATAATTAATTCAAAGAACTTGAATATTCCTTCGTCTGTTGATGAACTGTGGGAATCACAGATAGTAAAAAAAAATGTATTATGTCCACTCCTTCGTTATCAAAGCTGCCCATCATAAAAAATTGCAATTGTTTTGAACATAAAAGACTCCTTTAAGTTTCTATTTTATTATTACAGTAAATCAAGATTAATTAAAATAAAAGTTAAGTCGCAGTTCGAAGGTTACCCCTTTTACAAAAAGGCGTTTGTTAAAGGGTATATGATTCCACTTAAGATTTTCTGTGTTTGAGAAATATTCAAGAGGTCATGAATGGAAATGTCCGAGGGGGGCACTTGGATTCGATACACTTCTCCAGTGTCCCGTTGCCAAATGAATAGAATAAAAGAAACTGGTTCTTAGGACAAAGGACCCTCATAATGAGGCCAGCATATTGTGCTAAAGGACCCTTGGAACTACGACCTCGCAATATGTTACTTTCAAAGAATCTGTTTAAGCGTTACGTGTTCGTTATTTGCTTAATTTGAGATCTCACATGCGATTACTTCCTAGCTTTATGAAATGGGAATGAAAACTGTAAAAATTTGTAACAAAATTCATGAGACTAAACTCATCATTTAAGTACAATTAAAGAAAAACTTCAAAGCGTTGACTACAATGGCAAAGTATTATGGGAAAAAGATAATTTAAATACATAGCTTTAATCATACATCTCCTATAAGTTTCTTCCTATAAGTTTTTAAGCTAACATGTTAATTTCTATTTTTAGCATGATTTGAAAAATCATTATTTACCATTATCATCAGCCTATGATAGTCCACTGCAGGACGTAGGCCTCTCCTATTAACTATGCGTATAGACGCATTAGGAGGTAAATGCCCATAATCGCCACGCTGGGCAAGCAGATTGACGATCGCAGTAACGACTGCGATGATGACGCTGCTACCCATCATCAATCTCGTAGCATGGTCAGTGACACTTCAATCCCTTAGTCGACTCTTACGACACTCGCAGGAGGAGTTGGGGTGGTGACAAATGTATTCGTACTGAGATACAGGTTGACCTAGTTTAGGTGTCAAACTAACATGGTCATTTCTATTTTTAGTATGATTTAAAAAATATATATTTACCATATGTAAATTCGAAATAGTTGAGTACCCGATTTTTCGGCACTTTTTCAAATAGGTACCATCATCACGGAGTAAATGTTCAATATGTAATAGTACCGAAGTATCGGGTGCTCAATAATTCGAATTAACACACATGAAAAAAACCCTACTAAAACTACCTACTTATGTTCATTACGTAAGTCTTTATTTCGGAACGATTTCCCATTTCAACATATTTCTTAATTCCCCGTCTCAAAGATAACCGATGCTCAAAATCAGCAAATGAGCGCCCTGTTCCCACCGACATCCACTCAGGCGCATCCTGCTGGACTTCCTTATTGTATTAACTGTTCAATGCGATAACAATCCCGGCCCAATCTGGACTATTTAGCGCGCGCTCAATTAGGACGGATATGCGGGCCCCTGCTGGTGCCGGGCGCTTAAAATGACGCTTGCGCATATACATGCGCCTTACAGATTAACCTTAAGGAGGTTCATAATCACCATGACTTTGGGTAAGCCAGTACTGCCAAGCTGGTTTGGTAGACAATCAGATGTACTCAAGGAGTAATGACTAATGATACCAAGTTTTATATTATTTATATTATTAGACCAGCGTCAAGGTACCTAACAAGTGTCTTGACATAAAGCTGAGTGAAAACCTTTTCAGTGACGCTTTAAAAATAAATGATTTGTTATAGTTTGTACCTATGTTTGTATTTTAAGCGGACTGAATAAATTATTTTTTTTTCTTTCTTTCTATTATTTTGAGTCATCTAGTCAACTATGCGTATATACGCATTAGGAGGTAAATGCCCATAATCGCCACGCTGGGCAAGCGGATTGACGATCGCAGTAATGTGTCCACATGCCCATCATCACTTTTCTATCAAAAAAAGTAAAATTTCAATAGGTAAACTGACCACTATTCCAAAAAATGATTGAAATTACCAAAGGTACAAAATATTGGTAAGTAGAGTTGTTGTTGAGGATAAGACTAACCCCTAGTTCATCAACGTCTCCTAACTCAGCAAGTCGATAAATATCGTTTATCCCTTTCCGTCTTATAGAAATAATGTTAAGATGGAAAGAGACAAACGATACTTGTAAGTCTTAGTCCGGAGATGATACCATAAAGGTCATAGATTACCAACACAACAGTGCAGCATTTTAGAGCCCCAGCGCAGCGCACTGATTCTCGGTTCTATTAGTGACAAGACTCAACAATGATTTATTTTGTAACTATTTATTAATTTTGTTGCCATTTACGCCTTCGCTTCAAATATTGAATGTATGTGTATTTATTATTAAGTTTTGATGAATCAAAAAAATCTGCCTAAATAGTGGAAATAAATGGGAATATGACACATACGTCAAAAATTACTATTTCTCTATGGATGGTAGAAAAAATATACTTATTATGTATTTACTTATTTTACATGGGTGTAGACAACGTGTTCTCACGCGTGTGGATGTTCTATTTGTAGAGGAGACTCTGCTTAGAATTATTGAGATATGAATGGATTCTGGAATTTGTATGACTTTATGTTTGTGAAGCAACACGTGATGTTCCGTCACGTGTCGAGACATATGGACTTGATGCATGAAAATTTCCAAAATATAAAATTTAAAACCGTACTTTTCATATTTATAGCAATTTTCAGTAACCAAAGGGAAGCTGGAATTTTCCATGACGGAGTACATATACCGAGTGTATGTTGCGCAAATAGCTCCAGTCATAAATACATCTCACAGTCAAATCTATAAGGTAATTTGTGATGATTTTGTACGTCATTTATTATGCAAGGAATATAAAGTTTCAGGCTGAATCGATTATTACGCGCGGCAGCTGCAATTCGAGATCTGACTCTCAAAGTGGCCACGGGGACCAAAGCTCGCTCTGTATTCATTATTATAAATCAAATATGGAGGGCGTCTTGTCTGCGCTTACTATGCACGTAACTTTGCGTTATCTATAAAATTAGCATCGCAAGTGCTGTGTTACTCGTCGAACAATCTGGGTGCTTAATAGCCCTCTAACGTTCTCAAATGAATAATTAAGTATTCATTTGGACATATTGGGACCACTGGAAAAGTACCATTGCATCGCGTGTCATTCTGTCGTCATCGGGGTGTTTACGTATCACTGCGATGTACATTTATTCATTTATTACGTTCAACGATCTTCTTCGCGTATAAATGGTTATTTAACGGATGGGTTCTTGGAGTGGAACCTTTCTAGATGAGAAAGTGTACCTGTTGCTCACAAAACACGCTGGATGCAAATTATGGGGCGATTGTTTTCGTAGCTTCGTAGAGTATTTCGTAGAAGGTGGTTAGCCCGAAGTGTTACTACTGAGCTCCGGCTATCAACTGGTTTTTGCTCTATAAATTAATACAGAATGTAAGTTTACTTACCTAATATGTTTATTTTTTTATGATTTAAACAAGACTTTGATATGTACAAGTATGAAAGAAGGTATAGGTATCGGCACGAGAAATGTTAAATACGCGGGGAATTTGAAATTAGTGTTCTTTTTTCGTACTCACAGCAAACCCAATTGCAACCATATAAGATTGACCAAAAAGTTTGTTCAAGGGATTTGCTTCAATATTTTGACGCAAGTCATTCATTCATTCACTAATTTTTTTGCAATTAGTACTTCCTTTGGATGTGTGTGTAATCATTCTCCTCAACTCTCGTGCCGATACCTATATCTAAAGACGCCGATAAAATCAATCCTACGAGGTTGTGGGTTATCTTCATAATCCTATTTCAGTCATCAATTTACAAACCATATCAATTTGATTCATATAAAAGTTCGAATATGGTTTAGGATAGAACGTTTAAGACCAATAAGTTCTGCTAAGTCTGTATAACTGCAGAGCAATTTTGAAAGACATTTTGTTCATAGTGAAAAAATCTTTGTGAACAAAAACTAGTGATCCCTTCTCCACTTTTCTAGCATATTTACGTCTAAATCAGCATCTACCTAATTATTGTAAGTATAAACCCAACGTCGCAGGTTATTATTTAAGCGGTAAGCAATGAGCGGCGCGCGCGCCTGTGTTAATGAAAATCCGCGCCACGGCAACCGCGACCGCACCTTGTTTTCTATCTATTTATCACTAAAAGGGAATTATTTTATGATTTTTACCAGTTGTCGTATATAGTAAGCAACTTTCTAGCCTAACCCCCATATTCATGTCTCGTAATTTAGCAAGCCAGTAAGTACCTATAGTTTGTCGCTTTCAGTCTTATAGATTTATTGATAAAACCGAAAGGGACAAATGATACTTAGCGGCTTGCTAAGTAAGGAGACGTTTATAAATAAGGGAGTAAAATATTTTTTTTAAGTAAACTGCTATTTCCTTGATTAACAATCAAGCAATCCTGTGCGAAGTAATAAGTTTTGAATAAAATACGAACTCCGATAAAGGCGATATATGGCAGTTTCAGAGCGAGAAGTATTTGAAGGTTAGAAAGTTGTTTACTAAATATAACACAACCAAGGATGAATAGGCTAAATTATAAATGAGGAGGCCTACCGCAAACATCGAAAATATTCAATTTCAAGCAAAGGTCTCTGTAATTTCAAATTTCAACTCAGATGCAATTGAAGCGACACAGTTGATTAAATTTTTCGATTTTCTATTGTTTATTACGATCGAAATAATTGCTGACATGCTTAAGAATATACCATTTCACTTTTTACTCATGTTACAGGATTCACCGTGTATAAATATGGCTCTATCGTAATTACTGCAAGTTTCATACTTAGTTAAGAAGCGATTAAAATAATAATCGTTGGTTACCGCAGTAATGAGACGACATCTTCCTGGTTAGTAAGTGTTCTTAATGAATAGGTGTCGCTGTGGTTGAGTTGACTAGTGTTGCGACTTGGTTCTTAGTTCTTACAAAAATATTGTAGCTCTGTGAGTTGTATCGATCCGCAACACTTTGCTATTTTCTAAAATCGAAGTCAATATAAAAAAACTGAGACATACCTAGCATTGTACAGAAGAGAAGTTTCATAAGTTGCGAAACTTGCATAGAGAATGTTCTCGGCAATTTAAATTTTACAAGCAATGTAGTCATGCCAAAACCGTTGTATATAAATGCCTTTTAAAAAAATTTAAGCCTTGTTTACTGAATTGTGAAATACAATATTAATTATAATTGATCAAAAATTGACATCTGCCACAGTTTACTTCCTCCGTTATTTTTTCTCTTATTTACTAGAATTTACCTTTTACATTTGAAAATATCACCATTAAAAGTACAGAATGCACTTAATTTAACAAATAAAACCATTTTTCCCGACCGCAAATGCAAAAAATTAATGTTTCATGGAATATAATAGTCTGAGAAATTTTGACAGCCTACTTACGTCAAAGAAATGTTAATGTTTATACCAAGAATTATGCAAGGCCTAGAAACCCTGCCCTATTAGGAGGCGTAACTGCGTACGGCAGAAAGCCGAGCATCCGGCGGCCGGCGCGCTGGCTGGAACGGGCCGCACCGGCGCACCTCGCCCCAATCGCTGCCAGCTTTGACAGGAGTCGTGACAGACTTTTATTTATATTGTGTTGTGCGTTTTTATAAGTATTTTAAGTTAATTTTTAAGCTGTGAATTTGTTTTTAAGGTGTGTATTTATTTATTAAGATTTTATGCAGGCCGCGACCCAATCTGGAAATAGCACGTCACAAAATCCTGACCACCCATGTAATCTGTGCACAAAATCATTTCAAACCAGGAGAGGCCTTAACATTCATATAGCTAAAGTCCATCGTAACTGTCTCAGTCAAGATGCCCCTCCACTAAATTTAGACAAGTCGCCACCCATTGATCCTGTCCAACCTATCCATTTACGCCTCAGCCAATACAAAAACAATGTAAAAATAGTAAGCCGTATCCCTCGCGGGGCCCGAATCTCTGTTGCTACTCATTTAGCTCAAATAGTACAAAAATGCCATGAATCTAATACCCCAGCAGACTGGCATAACCTCCTCCTATTTCCGTATAACATTTTACACGCTAAAGATGACGATAAAAGTATATCATTAACACAAAAACTTAAAAATAATTGTTCACTACATTCTGTCCCTCCGATTACATTTAAACGTTCCACATCAACACTCTATAATAATATAAAGGCCATTGAAAATAAAATAATAGACGGAGACCTCAAAGGCGCCTCCCGTCTTCTTTTTTCTAGTGACGTGCTATCCCCAGATAACCCAGATACTCTTTCGGCCCTACTGACTAAACATCCCCCAGCTCCCGCGATCCCTTATTTTTTCGATCCTCCAACGGCAACCGAGTCCTGCCTGCAGATTAAAAACATTGATGTTTTTAACGCTATACTGTCTTTCAAATCCGGCTCCGCGGCAGGACTGGACGGCCTCAGCCCTCAACATTTAAAGGACCTGACATGCCCTTCAGTAGGTGATGCAGGTGAAAAACTGATTACACATATCACTAAATTAATAAACGCCATGTACGCAGGCAATATTCACCCAGACATTGTACCCGTGTTATACGGAGCCAATTTAATCGCCTTAACTAAAAAGGACGGAGGGGTGAGGCCGATTGCCGTTGGCGCAACACTTCGCCGCCTGGCTTCCAAAATTGCTGTCCGACATATTCTACCAAAATTGCAAAAAGTGTTTGAACCAACTCAATTAGGCTTTGGCATTAAAGGTGGCTGTGAAGCCGCCGTGCATTCACTCCGTACTTACCTTCACGACGACCAGTGCGAAGTGTTGCTAAAAATTGATGTTAAAAATGCTTTCAACACTTTGGACAGAGACGCTTTGTTGGCAGAAGTAAAATCTATAGTTCCCGAAATTTATAACTACCTCCTTCACTGCTACGCGGACCCAACGAAGTTGATGTACCGATCAAACGAGTTGTCGTCCGAAGTCGGCTGCCAACAAGGCGATCCCCTGGGGCCAGCTATTTTCAGTTTGGCTATAAACCCAATTATTCAAAATTTGTCTTCAAAATTCAATGTATGGTACCTGGATGACGGGACCCTAGGAGGTGATGTGGACTCCGTACTTTCAGATCTTACAGTTATTATAAACAAATTTAAATCAATTGGACTAGAACTAAATTTCAACAAATGCGAACTTTTTATCCCAAATTATTGCGAAAACATCGACGAATTAAAACAAAAATTTAATGAATTAGCGCCTAACATTAAAATAGTCGACCAAAGCAACCTGTACCTCCTAGGGTCTCCCATCTTTGAAGAAAGTTTTCCCGATTTAGTTCAAAATTATGTTACCAAATTCCAAAATCATTCTCATCGTTTGTTACAGATTAAGTCACATTATGCTCTGAGTATTATAAAATTTTGTCTTTTTGTCCCTAAATTAACATATGTGCTACGCTGCTGCCCTCTTTGGAAACATCAAAATCTCTTGTCAGAATTAGATTGTCTCATCAAAAATAATTTAGAGTCGGTTTTAAATATTCAGCTAAGCGAGCAGTCCTGGACCCAAGCATCCCTTCCCATACGGTACGGTGGCATAGGGATCCGCAAAATTTCGAGTGTCGCTTTACCAGCCTTTTTGTCGTCAGCCCACAGCTCGTTCAGTCTCATGGGAAAAATCCTACGCTCAAACTGTGAGACTTCGGGCTTGGCTGACGCCAAAAATGCTTGGTCGATAGCTTGCCCTGGTCAAAATTTTCCCGATCACCCGAAATCTCAAAGGAGCTGGGATGACATCGCTTCTAAATTAACCCTTTCCTCCCTTCTCAGCCAATCCAGCACGGAGGGGCAAGCCAGGCTGCTAGCCGTAACCACCAAGGAAGCTGGGTACTGGCTCCGAGCGCACCCCTCCCCAAATACTGGTACCTTTTTAGACCCTAAAACTCTCCAAATTTCAGTTAGTCTTCGCCTCGGGGTCCCGGTCTGCGCCCCACATTGTTGCCCCTGTGGAACTGACGTTGACCGCCTTGGACACCACGGACTTTCCTGCCGACTAAGTGCGGGCCGCTTCTCAAGGCATACTGCCCTCAATGACATAATCCGACGGTCTCTTGCGTCAGTTGGTGTGCCGGCTCTCTTAGAGCCGACCGGCATATCCAGAACTGACGGCAAGAGACCTGATGGTATGTCTCTGGTTCCGTGGAGTATGGGACGGGTGCTGGTGTGGGATGCAACCTGCGTAGACACGCTAGCCCCGTCTCATCTCCACCGAACCTCTGCGAGGGCAGCAGCAGCAGCAGAGGCGGCCGAAAAATCCAAGGTGGGAAAATACAGTGGTCTCGGCGCCGAATATAATTTCGTTCCTTTCGGCGTCGAGACCTTTGGTCCGTGGGGTCCTAGCGCTCTGAGTCTCTTCAAAGACCTATCGAAGAGACTCAGAGACGCCACGGGAGATCCAAGAGCTGGCAGCTTCCTCGCTCAACGCATTAGCTTGGCAATCCAGCGAGGAAATGCTGCCAGCGTCCTGGGTACCATGCCGCAGGGGCCTGTTTTAGATTTATTTTAGATTTTATTTAGTTTTATTTTAGATTTTATGTAGTTTTAGTTTAGTTATACTTTTTAAATAAGATTTTGTATTTGTAGTTTGTTTAAAAACTGATTAAAAACTATTCTCAATAATTAAAAAAAAAAAAAAAAAACACAATTTATATTTTATAAAATATCGCTATCATTTAAAAGTCGGATGCTGAAATAATATAAAACTTGCTATGAATATTAAAGTAACATTATATTGCACCTATGTTATAAGCTTTGGTCGATGAAAAGTAGACCTAGTAAAACTATTCTGTAGGAATATTTAAACTGCTGTGTTCATTTTGTCACTATTTCTAACCTTACAATCGAAATGCGGTCTAAATATAAGAAAAAAGTAATTATAACACTTTTTTTATAAGTTCTCATGAAAACATTCTCAATGAGAACTTACTCCTAAATTTTCTTGAAAATTCTCGGAAATTTCCGAGTATATTCCGGCAATTTTGAGAATGTTCTGCAACTTTTGTACATTGCTAGACATTAGACATACCTATAAAATTTATCATTCGAGGACTCGCTATCCACCCATCAAATTTACGTACAGCAGAAAAGTGACACGAAATCACGAAAGTATCTCGCGTGCGTGTATTTGTCTCTGTCTTACAGTATTAGTGAAAGAGTGACGGAGATAGATATCTCGCCGGCGAGATACTGTGGCGCCACGCTCTTGTGTCAGTAGCTTTATTGATTAAAAAAAAGTTACTTTATACAGGATTGAAATGCAATCTATGCAGATATGTATGCACAGTCCGACTTAAAATATATAAATTAAATAGCGGCGTAATTGTAATTTTTCTTCCAAATAATTTGTGTGAGACGAGACCATAGGATTGCTGCTGTATTAATTTCTACTCTTTCTTGCCACATTATAGGTACATGAAAGATTTTTCTCAAACTGAAACGTAGAACTTAATATCTTCGACTGGATTAGAATTAATATGCATGTGCAGGGCTTGACGCAATTTTGTTACCAAAACGTATGAGGCATTTTTTACCAAAAATTAATTGCTGTTGCAATTCTAGTGACTGGTTTTATAAAATAACAACGATGATTTGCAACAGTGACTTTTTATTACGTTGAGTGTATAAGATTACTAGTTACTAATGGCTTCTTTTTTATTTGTAATATTCATGAACGAGTCTGTTTGCCACGTCAAATCTTGTTTGGAGAGGTTGCAGACGCTAAGCGGCCTGTCGGAAGGCCTATGCTACGTTTTAAAGACTGCGTGAAGCGCAACATGGTTGCCTTCGACATACCATGCAACCAATGGCAGCAATTGGCCGAAGACCGGCCGATGTGGCATCGCGTTGTCCATGATGGTCAATCAAAGCACGAAAAACCCTGGTTCACCTCACTAAAGGAGAAGCGTATGATGCGCCACGAGCATACCTATCATGTGTGTCGACGCGAGATCCTCTCCCCCATTGGGCTATACAGCCACGAACGTGTCGTTTTCTGACACAGATGGAAAGGCCTATTATTATTCATGAACAGACAGACCGACATATAGTTTTGAATTAAATTGCAGCATACTTAACTGTGTTTTTTATACTTTGCGATTTTTTTCCAAGCTGATTTGGTACGTATTAGTACCAAATTTTTATTATCATTACCGAATTACAGTTAACAGCCTAGGACTAAGTAACTTGCACTTAGCGAAACGAGGAACTGATGTCGTCGCGTCACAAATCAATTTCATAAATTGAAACATGACTCCACCAAGGTCATAAATATATATACAATTTTAGACCTTATGCTCCAGACTTACGTAAAAAAATGTATACATATTTAAGTCCTTGACTATACGATGGAGGATTTGTCAGGGTTCCGCTGAACGTAGTTGCCTTCGGAATAAATTAGTTATTAGAATCATGAAGTAGATTTAACGGTGATATAATAGTGACTTCAAGAGCTGAATCGAAAGTGTTCAGCGAAGTGATTTTTGAATGTCACTAACTGATTCGTTGCCGAAACGATTGATTCCGCAGGTCATATATTTCGAACACATGGTTGATTACAATCCTTAGGTACCCCCTAAACCTATTTTGATTAATTTCATCACTGTACGACTGTACGTAGTACGTCACTGAAGATGGTGAAAACATACCAGTGAGATTAAAAAATCATTCCCCGGGTGTTGAAACTATAAGAGGCTCATATAGGTATCATCAGCCAGAAATATGATCTACCGCTACCTCCGTATGCCTATTTAATGTGGCTTGTAATATTTAGCAGTCGGTGTCACCGACTGAACTCTTTATTTTAGGATCCTACAGGAAATTT
>JALPQI010028633.1:0-11439 GCA_025490895.1 Thaumatotibia leucotreta | reverse complement strand
TCCTCTTAATGGATCGAAACATGTCGAGCAATTATCGACTTAAATTACGTGAGTAACCCGTTTGATAAATATTTAAATATGTTTGAGTGTCACGTTAGTTATAATTCTAAAATAGTATAATACTTATGTATACTCTGGCCAAACAGTTTGTCAGTTAGGGCTTTCAATACCAGGATCGCGGGATACCGAAATGCCGGGATACCGCCCTTTTGTATAGTAATCTTTGTAATTTACAAAAAAAACCTCTTCACTCTTGTGACGACGAAAAGATTCGCATTCAAAGTAAATAACTGTTTTTTGAATTTTATCTTTAACTCGTACATTAATCTCAAAAGCTAATAAAGTGCCAGGTTTTAAGATCAATAACGCTATAAAAAGAGCAAATATCGACGCTTATCATGAACAACGCTGTATTCCAAAATAGTACGCGGTTGCAATAGGCTACTTGATTCATATCAAATTTAGTGCAAAAAATGATTATTTTCTGTAGTATTTATTGAAAAGATCAATATGTTTCGATTACTGTGTATTAAAAGTGTTTGATGGGATGTAATCTTTAATTGAAAAAATTGTTTTATTTTTTTTAATTTCGCACTCTGAAAACGGTGTCGGCCATGATGTGAGGTCATAGGATCTTAAACTAACTTCATGTCGAATCTTATACGAGTGGAATTCGCCATGGACATGTAGGTATGTAGCTTTGCTGTGACATTGACATAACATAAGTGACATGTCAAATGTTTGTTTTCGGTTTGAGTGACGTCACACCACAGATTATGTAAGCATTAACATGGCTAGTATCGTTTTCGCGCGGTAACGAAAGTTGAAATTTTAAGTTATAATTTTGCGGTTTTCTAGGTCGTGATTTTTTTTTCCGATAGTCAGATATTGATTAATAATATAAGACAAACTTTAAAAATGGGTCAAGTAGCCTATTGGAATTCTAGTGCTTTATTGTTAGAATTTAAATTACGACAAGATAATATTGTCTAAAAATATGCATGCTGCATGCATTGTTCATGATAAGCGTCGATATATCAAAGATAGCAGATGACTCATAATTAACTCAATAAGATGTGAAGTTTTTTCTGCCAATGAATAAATACACTTTTCAATAAAAAGAATTGTAAATATTCGAAAATGCGAAACATTAAGTTAAGCGATTCTCTAACTTATTATGTACAACAAGGCAACTGCACGCTCCATGCCGGTAAACTAAATTCCTTTATGAGTAAGTATCGTATCTGAAACAATATACACAATAATTATTTAAGAAATATTATTTCATAGCAACAACGGTAAGGTAATATATTTTATGCAACCCTTGTTTAAGAGAGGTCAAAAAAAGGTGAGTGGCGTGGGTAACAATTTAAGGCGAAGCCAAAACTGGTTATTAAAGACTCCACGAGCATTTTTTGACTCGGTTAAACAATGTTGCATACAATACTTTCTACGACCACACACTTATTTCAAATAAAATTGAAAGTTGAGAAATATTCTTAGTCAAACATAATATTATTAATATCTCCCCGCGATGTCAAAATTAAAAAAGAAAGCTCATCTATGGTTTACTATTCATCAGAATTGGCAATTGAAATTAGGTTGGCAGCCATGTATTTTATTAAGTCTTGTATACGAGGTGTCTTAAAATCCAAAAAACGCACTGCGTGTATGCTCGGATGCGTTTATAGGGAATAGACAATATAGACTTATCTTTAGATTTATAAGGTAGGGGCTTAAAGGTGTGTGAAGTGTGTTCACGATCCTATAAATGACAAATCAAAGTACGGGAGTAGAAAAAGAGTCTTAATTTATTAATTAACTATTCACTATTGAGTATATTTCGAAAACCCGGGCTATTTATGGTACCTAGTCTACATATGACGCTTAGATATCCACTAACATTTTGGCTATACATACACACAATAAGAGTGAGGATATCAGGTTCCAAGATACAAACTCGCCCTAGTTTGGGAACCACTGGTAAGGGTGTCAATGTAATGATTTTTCTCTTGTCATGATACCATGACACATCATGTCCGAGTAGGATAGTAACCCACCACTATAGCCTTCTTACGATTCCAACAACGCGTACTGTGGCTCGCCAAAGATCTCTTATTCGAGCTCTATGATTTTTGAACGCGTTTCTGTCATGGCACCTGAATGTGATCTGTTCGCATTTCGCAAGCCGATGGGGAAAATGTGTGTAGCGTATGTCTGAAGTACTGCGAGGATGATAGTGGTATATTATGATGTTTTGTATCTAAGTGTTGTGTAGTACACATGCGGAAACACAGTTTCGGGCAAGGCATTCCATTCTTTGGCAGTTCGCATATTCGTCTTATTCAAGGACACATTTTTTTATTAACTCACCACTAAGACCGCAGTGCCACTAGTCGCGACACATCTCGTCGAGTTCGGCCTTCGGCCTCGTCGGGCTCGGGCTCGCGGCTCGTAGACAGCGCGTCTAATCAAGATCTTAGGCCTAGAAACCATAGCCTTCTTGCGATTCCAACAACGCGTACTGTGGCTCGCCAAAGATCTCTTATTCGAGCTCTATGATTTTTGAACGCGTTTCTGTGGCACCTGAATGTGATCTGTTCGCATTTCGCAAGCCGATGGGCAAATGTGTGTAGCGTATGTCGGAAGTACTGCATGGATGATAGTGGTATATTATGATGTTTTGTATATAAGTGTTGTGTAGTTTCAATTGTACAGTGCTTTAGTTTATACTGTCATACTGTAGCTCCCATAGCACCTGTCTTATTCAAGACGAACAGTATCATTTTTTTAAACTTACCACTAAGACCGCAGTGCCTCTAGTCGCGACTGCATCTCGTCGAGTTCGGCCTCGTCGGGCTCGGCCGCGGGCTCGGGCTCGCGGCTCGTAGAGGGCGCTCCGACGGCCGTGGGCGGCGCCGGCGCCTCCCCTAGCTTGCCCTGCGTCATCCTCCCATAGCACCTGTCACGTTCAAGTAGAAGCTTCGCGGCTTGTCCCACAATTTGTGGATCAACTGCCACAGCACCTGTCTTTTTTTTTTCATAATAGACGTTTGACCACAATCATACCTGATGGTAAGTGATGATGCAGTCTACGGTGGAGCACGCTTACCTATGAGATACCTATTCACTCTTGCCTTGATATTCAGATTGTACACATGCGGAAACACAGTTTCGGGCAAGGCATTCCACTCTTTGGCAGTTCGCATATTCGTCTTATTCAAGAAGAAAACAATTTTTTTTCATACTTACCAAGACCGCAGTGCTTCTAGTCGCGACTGCATTTCGTCGAGTTCGGCCTCGCATATTCGTCTAATTCAAGACGGACAGTATCATTTTTTATAAACTTACCACTAAGACCGCAGTGCCTCTAGTCGCGACTGCATCTCGTCGAGTTCGGCCTCGCATATTCGTCTTATTCAAGAAGGACACAATTTTTTTTATACTCACCACTAAGACCGCAGTGCCTCTAGTCGCGACTGCATCTCGTCGAGTTCGGCCTCGTCGGGCTCGGCCGCGGGCTCGGGCTCGCGGCTCGTAGAGGGCGCTCCGACGGCCGTGGGCGGCGCCGGCGCCTCCCCTAGCTTGCCCTGCGTCAGTTCCCATAGCACCTGTCACGTTCAAGTAGAAGCTTCGGCTTGTCCCCCAATTTCTGGATCAACTGCCAAAGCATCTGTCTTATTCACTGCGACCAGATATAACATGGACGTCTACCGCCAGCTCAAAAATGCCCCCAAAAACAATTGTTCAATTGTGTCAAGATGGGCAGGACATAGCCCCTTTACACCGCGCATATTTTGGCGCAACATCTTTGACAAATGTTTATAGAATATAACCAATCAAAACTTTGATGGGCCAATCACAACTATTTTTAAATGGCGGTTCAAGTTGTTATAGGTTGACATTGAAATTCATTACCGTGATACACTGAAGAGGCTGTGACACTTGTCAACTAAAATTCGAGACCGTTTTTTAAGAGCAATTTAGTATAGCGTGCGGCTTCCATGTTTTATTTATTCCTAGCTTATTCAAGACGGATAGTATCATTTTTTTAAACTCACCACTAAGACCGCAGTGCCTCTAGTCGCGACTGCATCTCGTCGAGTTCGGCCTTCGGCCTCGTCGGGCTCGGGCTCGCGGCTCGTAGACGGCGCCTGTCTAAGCAAGATCTTAGGCCTAGAAACCATAGCCTTGCGATTCCAACAACGCGTACTGTGGCTCGCCAAAGATCTCTTATTCGAGCTCTATGATTTTTGAACGCGTTTCTGTCATGGCTCCTGAATGTGATCTGTTCGCATTTCACAAGCCGATGGGCAAATGTGTGTAGCTTATGTCGGAAGTACTGCGAGGATGATAGTAGTATATTATGATGTTTTGTATATAAGTGTTGTGTAGTTTCAATTGTACAGTGCTTTAGTTTATACTGTCATACTGTATATTTTTTGTTTGAATAAATTAATGTCTGAGTAGGATTTAAGCTTTCACGATTATCACTCATATTTTAAAGACAAACGGGTCTTAATCGCGTAAACTTACGTTTAATTATATCCTGATGTTTCGGGCATGACGTTACACCCATGGTCGCAGGCAGGATATAATTAAACGTAGGTTTAACCCGTTTGTCTTTAAAATTTCTGAGTAGGACACTAACTCACCACTAAGACCGCAGTGCCTCTAAGCTCTGAAATGGAATTCGAGATCAAAAATGTAAACAATCTATGACAATGACATGACATTACACAGTCAATGTTAAAGTGACATTCCAGGGGTATAAAACGTTTTATATCGAATGTAGTTTTTAACACCTTTGTAAATTAACGTAGCATTTTTAGATTGTTTTTTTATTTTATTTTATTTATATCTACACTTACAACTATCCTACAGGTAAGTACTAAATCTAAGACAACGTTTTATGTGTAGATGTAGATACGCGAAAGTCAAAGTATGTTCAATACACAAAGTAATACAATCGTTAACATATTTTTGGATATGACAATAAAAAACATACGTCTGAGTGTCCACGGTTCCTGATTACAAAAAAAAAACCTAAAAAATTTGCTAGAAATTATTTAAATAATCCACATAATCAATGTTTGAACACGAATGTCGTATTACTTTAATGTTTAGGATAGTCGGGGAACGAATTCCAGTCTTCATCTATAGTTACGATCGAATCCATTTCGATTAAAATATGAAAATGATTCTAGAGTAGGTAAGAATACTAAAATCTGTATTAATGTACTTTGTAATGCTAAATTTTAGGAGTTTTTATGAATTCGTAAAACAGTCATTTGGAGCACCCTCTTGTTTTGATTTTTGAAGTACATAGTTATAAATGCGAACCCTCTGGTGTAAAGGTTCTTAGTGTAGTTACCGTATTAAATTACGAATAAACTAGTTATTGTTATAACTGCGAACCAAATGTTTAAGATTTCTTATCATTGCCAGTAGTATAAATTAAACACCTTACATTTTATTAAAAGTAGCGACATATATAATTAAATAAATGATATATTTCGCTTAATGTTTTGTATAAAAAAAATGTAAAATATTTAAAAAGTCAGTGACTGTAAATACGCATTTTTTATAAGTATTTTAATGATTTTAGATTACCCGCCTCTCGTGATTATTTTTTTGTGGTGGTATCCCATTTGTTTACATTTTTGATCTTCAATTCGATTTCACATCTTAGTCGCGACTGCATCTCGTCGAGTTCGGCCTCGCATATTCGTCTTATTCAAGAAGAAAACAATTATTTTTTAAACTCACCACTAAGACCGCAGTGCCTCTAGTCGCGACTGCATCTCGTCGAGTTCGGCCTCGCATATTCGTCTTATTCAAGAAGAAAACAATTATTTTTTAAACTCACCACTAAGACCGCAGTGCCTCTAGTCGCGACTGCATCTCGTCGAGTTCGGCCTCGCATATTCGTCTTATTCAAGAAGAAAACAATTATTTTTTAAACTCACCACTAAGACCGCAGTGCCTCTAGTCGCGACTGCATCTCGTCGAGTTCGGCCTCGCATATTCGTCTTATTCAAGAAGAAAACAATTATTTTTTTAACTTACCACTAAGACCGCAGTGCCTCTAGTCGCGACTGCATCTCGTCGAGTTCGGCCTCGCATATTCGTCTTATTCAAGAAGAACACAATTTTTTTTAAACTCACCACTAAGACCGCAGTGCCTCTAGTCGCGACTGCATTTCGTCGAGTTCGGCCTCGCATATTCGTCTTATTCAAGGACACAATTTTTTTAAACTCACCACTAAGACCGCAGTGCCTCTAGTCGCGACTGCATCTCGTCGAGTTCGGCCTCGTCGGGCTCGGCCGCGGGCTCGGGCTCGCGGCTCGTAGAGGGCGCTCCGACGGCCGTGGGCGGCGCCGGCGCCTCCCCTAGCTTGCCCTGCGTCAGCTCTCATAGCACCTGTCACGTTCAAGTAGAAGCTTCGCGGCTCGTCCCCCAATTTGTGCATCAACTGCTACAGCACCTGTCTTTTTTTTCATAATAGACGTTTGACCACAATCATACCTGCTGGTAAATGATGATGCAGTCTACGGTGGAGCACGTTTACCTATGAGATACCTATTGACTGAAATAATTCCCGCCAAGTTTCTTACCGGTTCTTCTTGGGTCAGCGGTGTAGGGTTCGAACCGGAAGTAGTTTCAATACCTAGACGATTCAAAAGAGTTTGTTGCTATTCCAATTTGAATAAAGAATTATTTGACTTTGACTTTGACTCTTGTCTTGAAGATATTCAGATTGTACACAAGCGGAAACACAGTCTCGGGTAAGGAATTCCACTCTTTGGCAGTTCGCATAATTATTCGTCTTATTCATGAAGAAAACAATTTTTTTTCATACTTACCACTAAGACCGCAGTGCCTCTAGTCGCGACTGCATCTCGTCGAGTTCGGCCTCGCATATTCGTCTTATTCAAGAAGAACACATTTTATTTTTTAAACTTACCACTAAGACCGCAGTGCCTCTAGTCGCGACTGCATCTCGTCGAGTTCGGCCTCGCATATTCGTCTTATTCAAGAAGAAAACAATTTTTTTATACTTACCACTAGGACCGCAGTGCCTCCAGTCGTGACTGCATCTCGTCGAGTTCGGCCTCGCATATTCGTCTTATTCAAGAAGGACACACTTTTTTTTTAAACTCACCACTAAGACCGCAGTGCCTCTAGTCGCGACTGCATCTCGTCGAGTTCGGCCTCGTCGGGCTCGGCCGCGGGCTCGGGCTCGCGGCTCGTAGAGGGCGCTCCGACGGCCGTGGGCGGCGCCGGCGCCTCCCCTAGCTTGCCTTGCGTCAGCTCCCATAGCACCTGGCAAGAGAGGAAAGTAATGAGATTATGAATTCATGCTAAACAAGCAGCCTCGCGAGAAAATTGCTTCGTGAGGCAACTTGGACAGTGGAGTGTGGACTTGTCTCGCCAATTTTTATTTGCAATTCTTTCAGCTTAGTCGGAGACCCTGCCTACGAAGTTGAAGGTTCCGGTTTCAAATTACAGCAATGGCGTTATTTGTGTTTATTTATCACAAATGTTTGTCCCTTGGTCGTGGATGTCTATGTATTTAAGTATCTATATGTATCTATCCATTATATATATCGTCGCTTGGCCACCCACATCACAAGCCTTAATTGAGCTTACCGTGGGATTAGATTGATTTGTGGAAAATGTCCAAATCCAAACTCTCAGGATATTTATTTTATTCATATCCAAAGGGTCCTTAATTTCTTTGGGAACCTCATTAGATGTGGCACTGATACTCTGGAAAAGAGCACCATCACTGGAAGCATAGGCGGACAGAGAAGTAGAATACATGCTCCCGTGAGCGTGTGATGGGCTGATAATGGAAAAAGCTACAGATGTATATGCAGAATCAGTACTGTTCGCAAGAAACTGAGTGACTTTGCAAAAGGCGTAGATACGGACAAACTAGAGAGCTGGTCAGGAGAACCCCAGCCCATATGGGTTATGTCCCTAAAACACAAATGCACCCACCATTGCACTTGACACACAAGGCGATAATATTTTAAAATAGTACATTACGACACAAGTGCGAAAAACATGAAATTCGGAACGAGTGGCGATGTTTTAAAACACGACCGATAGGGAGTGTTTTAAATCGACACGAGTTACGAATTTCGTTTTTGCACGGGTCTCGTACGAAGTTTTTTAGTACAGATGGCCCTCCGAAGTTTCAAACCTGACGTAAAATGACACACTTCTCGCACTAGAGCCCAAAAATACACTTTTTTAAACATCGTCACTCGTTTCGAAATTCATGTTTTTGCACTTGAATGTGTCGTAATGTACTATACTATACCTACACAAATAGATCTAGATACAAGTATTAACACCACAACATTCACCAAAAAAATCTACAACTCGACATTGGCGAAATCCAATCCACTTTGCTACAATTGGCAAAAAGTGAAAGCCGGAAAAGGCAAAGGTGAAGAAGTGAGGTGGGAAAAAAAAACATACACCAACCTTGTCGACCTCACTCTGTGCAGCTTCCTCCATCTCCTCCTCATCTTCCACCGCAGACATGGTCTCATCCAGCATCTCCTCAATGATCCCGGCCTTCATCATCTCTTTGCTCATCTCTTGCATGATGTTGGCTATTTCTGGCAGACGGATCAGGGCCTGCATTGCTTGCATTACCTGTTAAATATGATATCACATCATCAGCCTATGTTAGTCCACTGCTGGACGTAGGCCTCTGCTATTAACTATGCCTATAGACGCATTAGGTGTATGCCCATAATCGTCACGCTGGGCAAGCAGATTAGCGATCACAGTAATGTGTCCACTATGATGACGCTGCTGTCCATCATCTTTTATGAAAAAATGGTCAGTGGTTCAATCCCTTAGTCGACTTTTACGACACCCGCAGGAGGAGTTGGGGTGGTGACAAATGTATTCTTACTGCCGTCACTACACGGCCACAATATGATATAAATTTCATAAAAATTTATCATGAAATTCCATAAAAATTTATATCAAAGATGTCTATGGGTAAAAATTCTTTTCGTCGTCTTATTTTGTGTCGCTAAACAAACTTGACGGAGTTGTGATTTTTGTATGAGATGATGTTATGTTTTCAATTTCTTATGTATGGATTAAAATCTAGTGTTAAAATTAAATACAACTACACCATAATTTTTTTATATACTGAGTAGAAACATCAGGTGACAGAGTTGTATGTAACAAGACAACAAAAAGAATTTTGACCCCTATATGTGATGGTATGCCTCTTTCTGTATCCACACCAAGCACAATGAACATCAATGTTCAGAAAAATGTAATGAAATAAATGCCCTAATTTAAAATTTTTTTACTTGAATTCTGTTGTTTTGTTTGTTGCTAATAAATACAATAATGACAACAATTTTATTTGCGTAATTGTAATAATCAATGTGGTCAACCACCTGGCTAATTACTTACAAATCTATAAAATCTTGTAACAAAAATAGACACTTACCTCTGTGGACTTTTGCAATGACCCCGCAACTCTTAAAGTAGCTGCAACAAATTGAAAATTACTACCTCAAAAGCAATAAATCACCGACAGGTACTAGCCATACTAGTTGCATGCCTTGTTTTGATGTTAATGCTATCCATAAGACAGTGCGACATTCAGAAAAGTTGCTATTTTGAAATACAATGTATTTTAACGAAAACATCAAATAGCTTAGTAAAAAAATGGAAAATAAAAAGCAAGGTTTATAAAAAGAATGCAAAACAGGACAGTTAACCCTTTATAGGGCACCGGTCTCAAAAGCGACCGCCCTATAGCACTATCTTTTTGTATTTTTTTCTTGTTTACTATATAATGGTGTTGAGGCTTGAACCCACGATTTCTTTGAGTCTTGCCCGTTAAAGGATTAACCAACTATCCATGGCGCTTATTACAACAAATATAATGTGTAAGTATGAACAGGTGACGTTAGTGACTTTAATCTGTGGAACTAGGATTAATGTGACTAGTGGCAAGACTAGCAGCCTCTTTCTTACTGTTTTGATTAAAGGACAAAGTAGTCTGTCCCAAGAAACGCTGTTGCGCTATACTAGGTGCGGAGATCAAGGCTTTGTACTGAGGGCTTTAAAATGGACAATGTTAGCTGTCTTACCCAACTGGTTTTTCATCTGCATTTGTACTGAGTTTAAATGTGCTTTGCTAGTGTATATTTTACTGATCGCCTTCCTTGACCGTATGATTTCCTTCGCTAATATTGTGCATACTTGTTTATCGTTTTTTGTGGCTGCCTCTTTTAATGACCGTTTGATCTTTTCCTCTTCTCTCTGTATCGCTAAAAAACATAACACAGTAGTATTTAGCACTATTGTGGAAATCAATGCGTTTGCGTAGTTACTATGTCAATCAACAATGAGAAACGCTTGAATGCCTTTGCCTTTGAAATTAGTCATACCTCGGATTTGTCTATCCAAATTATACCCTTCTTTCCGTAGTTTGTGTGACCATTCGTTTACCTGAAATTAAATAGTTTATTTACATTCCTTGCAGTTGTAGAACATGTGGATACAAAATGAATAGATAACACACCATTTCTTTTGGATTTCTATCATTAGATTTGCCAAATAAACCCATTTTGTTGGTAAATTTAGGAAATTTCGACACAAGTTTCATACACCAATTTGTTTTGACAGTTTCTGAAGTGACACTTCACACTTGCCAAACCCGATGACCTCATCCGAGAACTCACAATGAAATGAAACGTGAAACAGTAGGCACCAAGTAGGCACTTAACATCTAGTCCATTTTATGAATGGAAGCTGAAGTATTTTATATAACATATGTTATTATTAGTTTGTCGTAGCATATTTTACTAATTAAATTACATTAATTTGATTTCAAACATTTAAAATATTTGCGTTGACCGTACCGTACCAATTTGACAGTTGTTCTATTGCCATTTTTAAAATATCCCCCAAAATGGTCTAAGTTTACACGATACAATTCTCTAATCTTTAATATATCATCGCGAACGTATATGAAATACATTTATAAACACAAATACTTTATTTTTTGCATGAATTTAGTAGAATTTAGAATTTTCTATGTATTATTGATTAAATGTGAATTAATAAATTGGAGACGATGATATTACATTACAGAGCAATTTTTGTTTAATATACTGGTATCATTATTCGTGTTTTGCGTTTGCGGCATTTTCTGTTTATTGTTAAATTGTGATTAAAATAACTAAATTGACTGTTTAAAGTCTCAAAAGTGTCGCTTTTCTGTGATTTACTTGCTGTAATTATACAGATCATCTTACCAGGAAGCTCATTTTAGGTAAGTACTTCATTATTAACTCGTGATAAAATCTAGAATAAAGTTGCATTCTCCTTTGCATTCTGTCTTGCGAGTTTTAGCAAAAGCAATTTTATTTATGAATAATTCA